>JAECUM010004546.1:0-119739 GCA_016617855.1 Megalonaias nervosa
CGGGCTCCAGTCCAACACACCTATCTGACCTCACCCATGTGTACACACCTGCAAGACGCTTACGCTCCTCTTCTGACACTCGTATTCTCATTATTCCCACTATGAAGATGAAATCATATGGACAACGCTCTTTTGCATACCAGGGCCCAGCAACGTGGAACGAATTGCCCACTGCACTTAGACACAAAGACACAGTGATCTCATTCAAGAGCGCTCTTAAAACTCACCTATTTCAACTGCAAGAACAGACTTAAAGACCTAATAATGTATCCTTGCCTTAAATATTTACAGCATATTTTCTGTTTCTACTTTCGTGGTGTTTGTTTTTAATTTTGTAATCATATCATTATATATGTTTTTTAAGTGTTGTCAAATGTTGCAAAGCGCTTAGAGCTTCTAAAGATTAGGCGCTATACAAAGTCCTCATTATTATTATTATTATTATTATTATAACAGTCAAGGTTCTATCTTCAAGGTCAAGGTCACTGATATTTCTTACCCATTTTTCCCATTTCCTCTAATACCCATTTAAATAAAGTGGTAAAACATATGTCTGCTCATTAACTTTACAGCTCTGTCTTGAAGGTTAGAGATTTTATTATTGTGACCTTTGTGACCTTACCATAGTAGGCAGGGAACAAAAATTCACTGAATTTGCCTAATAATAATATCACTTATTTAATAATATCCATTATTTATTCAGAGTGACATGGTTAGCTAATAGTTTGTTTTGATGATTACTAAATTAAAGTTTTTCTTAAAGTGGAAACATTATCATGCTGCAAACTGTACCAGTGTAAGCAAAAGATTTCTTAAAAAATACTATATGTCTGAACTTATAGTATATGTAAATCATTGTTTTTACTTGACTGTGTATTCTTTTTACTAATGTTTATCACAAACTTAAAAAAATTAAGATACTTTAGAAAGTAGAAACAGCTGTCATTTCTTCCTGACACCAGTATAACAAAATAAACGTGCATACATAATTTTCACACATGGTAAGCACATGCAAATGCATTACATAATTTTCACACATGGTAAACATATTGTTTGGCTTATTCTGGAGTGCTCATTTAATTAAAAATTGCAGTCATTTCATTCAGAACTAGTCACCTGAATAAAAACATGTAGTTTTCCTTTGTTGTGATAATGTTATTTTCAAACTTTGTTAGATTTGTCTTAATTGAAATTAATGAGAAGTTTGTGATTACATATATCTTTAATTGGATAAATGTATGTTAAAAATATCTACATATTTGATTCATCTGAACAAAAAAAAAGTCAACAGAATAGAAGTTTGGCCTTCTAAGGTCATAGCAAGGATATTTTCAGCATGCTAGTTTGTGAGATCTTTCAGAATATGCTGTGAGATTTAAATAAATTTTCTGGGAGTAAATGATGTTCAGAGTCATTCATACAAGTTGCAAACAAACCATCCTTTTGGTTCATTGTTACTGTATGTTAGTAAGTTGCAGGTTGTATGATATATCAATAGAATGATGACTAAGATATATCAATAGAATGATGACAAAGATATATAATGATGACTAAGATCTATCCATAAAATGATGACTTAGATATATTGATAGAATGATGACAAAGATATATCTATAGAATGATGACTAAGATATATTCATAGAATGATGACTAAGATATATCCATAAATGATGACTTAGATATATTAGTAGAATGATGACTAAGTTATATCCATAGAACAATGACTAAGCTACATCCACTAAATGATGACTAAGATATATCCCTATAATGATGACTAAGATACATCCATAGGATGATGGCTAAGATATATCCATTGAATAATGACTAAAATATATCCATTGAATGATGACTAAGATACATCCCTATAATGATGCCTAAGATATATCCCTATAATGATGACTAAGATATATCCCTATAATGATGACTAAAATACATCCATAGGATGATGGCTAAGATATATCCATTGAATGATGACTCAAATATATCCATTGAATGATGACTAAGATACATCCCTATAATGATGACTAAAATATATCCCTATAATGATGACTAAGATACATCCATAGGATGATGGCTAAGATGTTCCCATTTACATTTTATCTACTGGTTTACTCAAACTGCAACTTAATTCTGAAAATGCTTGGAAAGGTATGGTCTTATGGGTCTAATATAAATTTGTGTATCATAAATCAATAAATTTAATAGAAATATTACAAATTTTGAGAAAATCCCTTGATATAAGAAAATTTGTATACTGTGAGAAATTTAAACCAAGAGGTAAGACTGTGATGTAGGCCAAACCTTTGTTAGATTTCTCCTCCTCATGTGTGGTATAATTGGTATATAGGGGGTTCAGTCTAAGTTAATAGAAGATCTTACATTAGTGCTCATTTTTAATGAAATTTATGTAAAGAGTGAAGAAACTTCTATCATTTGTGAGCTTTGGTAAGTTAAAGACTGACACCACTATATGGTTTTTGTACATTTTATTTCAATTATGCACAGAATCATTTTTTTCACATGACAATGAAAAAACATTTTTTGGTCAATAAAGATAGTGTAGTGAAAGAAGTTTAAAATGCATTTAGATGTCTCAAATATTGCACCTTTCCCTTATTATGACTATATAATATGGAGAAAAAACTAAAAATTTTATGCTGAAATAACACATTGGTCATGTGATACAGCCTATTATGTCACTGGTGTAATGTTTCTATGCTTTCACTTAAGAGTCTGGCGGAGAGAAATAATAGACTACTAAAAGAGAAGAAAGTTTTGTTGATACAGAACAAGACTGAAATAGAAAGACTGGAAAAAGAAAAGGTAATTTTAGCTACTGTCGTCAACTTCAGGCAAAGCATCTTAATAATGTCTTACACATGTTATTCATGTCTTCATAATTGTACAGTAGACTATCAAACAAATGACATATAAACCCAACAGATAATATTTGTTTAGTTGTGGACCTTTGTCCTATCTTGCTGACATTCAGGTGATCTTATTTGTGAATATATGAAGTATGAATCTAACCACATTTGGCTTTTGTGTTTATTTAAGTCCAGAAGAAAAGATATATTTTTATCTTTTCCCAGAAGTATGCAGGAGTCAGGCCAGACTTAAATTTTAGGGAGAAGTGACTTCTCCTTTCAGTCAGAACAGGTAGAAGTGGGAGCTAAACAGGGAGAAGTGGAAGCTAAACAGGGAGAAGTTACACCAAAGCAAGAAATGTGATATATATATATATATATATATATATATATATATATATATATATATATATATATATATATATATATATATATATATATATATATATATAGACTTAGATCATGCAAGTGTGTCTGCTATGCACGAGTGCATATAACACCGATTCAGCACCATCATGACGGAATATGGGCTGATGCGTGCAGGCAAGGCAATGGGTGCCGTTTACCTGCGGACCTGGGTTCAAATCTCCGTAGAGTACGAATTAAAAATTCTCTAACCTGTATGATAGTATTATTTGTATTAAATATTAATTCTGCCTACTATTATCAAGCATTCTTCTATAGAATCCAGGGATAGCACTTTCCGTTCTGTCTGGTGTATATTTAAAATTATATATATATATATATATATATATATATATATATATATATATATATATAAAGCTGCATTATCTTATTTATGTGCTCTATTTCTCAGTATGCTTTTAACAGTTTTAAGCAATGCCTTATTTTCAAGTTGAAAAATATGTGTTATATGTTTATTATCAACACATTTTGTATGTGTATAAAAATTATTATATTCATACCCATTCTATTCATACTTGTAGTATATGTATGTTTGGATTGAGGTAAATGCTGAGTGTTTTGGCCATATGACTTAAAAAGCACAGCAGAAGCTATACATTGTAATTAATTTTAACTGACAGCAGTAACAAGATTAGAGTCTTGTAATTGCAAGTTGGTAAAAATGCTTAATAAACTACCACTTAATTATTTTATTTTCTACAAGTTTTGTGTAAAATTGCAGTCAAAAAGATTTCTAGCATTCTTTGAAACAACCCCTAATACATGTACATAGGAATAAATGCACAAGCAACTTCAAACCATACTCTTCGTCCTGACTTCCTTGTTCCCAATAAAACATTACTGTAACTATTCATAGACAACACACTGAAGCACTAAAGTTGATATATAACTAAACTGGACCCTTTTTTCCCCCAACCGAAACATCCAAGAACACATATTGCACCATGCGAGTGCATCTATTTTTAGAAAGAGGGCTTTTCTTAATATAACTACTCACTTTCTTGCTTCATTACAAAAATTCATTAATAGGACTGCATATTTATGGTTGTATTATTTCTCTACCTACTGGTAATAACGATATACATTGGTTAAATAGTATTTGCTTCACTACTACATATATTTTTCTTATTTTCACAAAAATTAATTACGGTATGTCAGAAAACAACCTTGACCTTGCAGCATTGTTTCAAATTCCACAACAGAGATTGTCACATGTTTCTGACCTACATTATTAAATATTTAGGCTAAATCTCTTATCACGTAATATTTAAACTTTGTTTTGATTATATTATATATTTTCCTGAATCTATTTGCCCAATTATCTACAAATACAGACAGTTTAATGAAGTGGTATATCATATACGCAGCGATGTCTGCCATTACAAGTTCATTTATGGTTTCAAACTGATTTTATAAAGAAAATATGTAAATACGGCCGTTAAAATCTCCATTTATAAAAAAAAGAAAGAAATTAGAAAACGCTCTTCACTGATCATACTTTTTAAAAGCAAATTACTATTTGCATATTGATGTTTAAATTTCGAAACAGAATTTGGTATATTTTCATTGTAGTACAGTAGGCCCAACTTCATGAAATCGAGCAGTGATATCTTGCTCCAGAAAGGGTTAATGGTCAGTTAGCTATTAAAACTTGCATGTGAATGTGCAAGAATTTCTTTGTCACTGTAAGCTGATTGGTATCAATACCATGTAAATACATTTCATCTTGGGTTACAACAGTGCCAGAACTTGCTGGCTACAGCGAGGGGGCATCTCAAACGTAATAATTTACAGCCATTTTACGTCCGAAATATCAGAGGGTGAAGTCGTTTTCGCTTTCCTAACAGAAGAAGGCAAAGTTTACATTTCTCAGGCGACTTTTTCGCCCACTTCACCTGGTAGCGTAACCCCTGAGTATGTAAAAATAGGCTTTTATACATACAAGAACACATTCAGAAATATTAATTGTGTCCATACATACAGGAATTCTTTCTGAGATAGGAAATGTGTCTGTACATACAGGAACATATTCAGAGATGTTAATTGTGTCCATACATACAGGAACACATTTAGAGATAGGAAATGTGTTGGTACATACTGGAACACATTAAGATATAGTAAATGTGTCCATACATACAGGAACACATTTAGAGATAGGAAATGTGTTGGTACATACTGGAACACATTAAGATATAGTAAATGTGTCTGTATGTTCAGGAACATATTCAGAGATAGTAAATGTGTCTGTACATACAGGAACACATTCAGAGATAGTAAATGTGTCTGTACATACAGGAACACATTCAGAGATAGTAAATGTGTCTGTACATATAGGAACATATTCAGAGATAGTAAATGTGTCCATACATACAGGAACACATTCAGAGATAGTAAATGTGTCTGTACATACAGGAACACATTCAGAGATAGTAAATGTGTCTGTACATACAGGAACACATTCAGAGATAGTAAATGTGTCTGTACATACAGGAACACATTCAGAGATAGTAAATGTGTCTGTACATACAGGAACACATTCAGAGACATTATATGTGTCCATACTTGTTACAACACATTCAGAAACAGTAAATGTGTCCATACACAAAAAAATGCATTCAGGGACATTGTGTCCATACATACAAAAGTGCATTCAGAGACATTGTGTCTGTACATACCCGAACACACAATAACACATTAAAAGAAAGTAATTGTGTCCATACATATAAGAACAAACAGAGACAGTAGTTGTATCCATACATACAGTAAAACATTAAGAAACAATAATTTTGTCGATACATGAAAAAAATTCATTTAGAGACAGTAATTGTTTCCAAACATACATTTACATATTAACAGACAGTAATTGTGTCCTTACATACAAGGACAAATTCAAAGACAGTAATTGTGCCCATACATACAAGTACACGTTCAGAGACATTGTGTCCGTACATACAAGAACACATTCAGAGACAGTAATTGTGTCCATATATGCAACAACACATTCAGAAACAATAATTGTGTGTATGCGTACAGGGACACATTCAGAGACATTGTGTCTATGCTTGCAAGTAAACAAAGACAATAATTGTCCATACATTTAATAACACATTAAGAGACATTAATTGTGTCTGTACATACAAGAACACATTCAAAAACAATAATTGTATCTATACATACAAAAACACATTCAGAAATAGTGATTGTGTCAATTCATACAAGAACACAGAGACTTTGTGTCCATACATACAAGAACATGTTCAAAGACAATAATTGTGTCCATACATACAAGAACACATTCAAAGACAATAATTGTGTCCATACATACAAGAACACGTTCAAAGACAATAATTGTGTCCATACATACAAGAACATGTTCAAAGACAATAATTGTGTCAATACATACAAGAACACATTCAAAGACAATAATTGTGTCCATACATACAAGAACACGTTCAAAGACAATAATTGTGTCCATACATACAAGAACACGTTCAAAGACAATAATTGTGTCCATTCATACAAGAACACGTTCAAAGACAATAATTGTGTCCATATATGTAAGAACACATTCAGAGACATAAATTAAATAAATGAATATTAATAATGGATAGAGTGCAAAATTAATAGGTGGACATTCACTCTATATGGTCACATGATTGAGCTGAAGTTTAAACAGTTAAAGAATTATTTTTGCAATAGGCACATTTTTATAAAGTGGATTGATTTTGAGGTATACATAAGATTGTTGTTCAACATCAAAAAATTTCGTATGAATAAAACTCATTATGTTTGTCAGTAATAATTTTATTAACAGATTAAATTAAGAAAGCAACATATTAGGCTGGTGGCAAGGGGCAATGTCACAGTGATGGTTGGAGGGATGGGGGAATTCTGCATGTTTCGACACCACAAAGTCTCTAGAAAAATGAAAGTACTCTGGAGGACATTATGTACTTTACATAGCTTAGAAAGTGCAAATAATTATGAAATTTTGATTGAAAAATTTACAAACAAATTTAACTTCATATCAGTTTTTTCGTGTCTTCACGTTACAAGTTTATATTGGGCTTTTTAAGTGCATTCTTTTAATCATCTTTCTGAAGTGTTAAATAGGTTATGGATATTGTTTGTCATTCAGTAAACAGACTGATGATGAGATGTAAAAGAGTCTCAGTGTACCTTTCTGGGTTTATTCAGCATGAATTCAAATCAAATGAAATATTTAAACAACCAGTTGAAAATGAATTGTAAACAGTTATTTGCCTCAGCAGTTGGTTCTTATGGACAACTACACTGATATTATATGAATTCAGTTTTGTGACAATTCTCAAAAGAAGCATTTTCTGTGATTCTTCACAATTTTTACTGGTGATTTATGGATTCATCTGATGTGTTGTTTCTTTTTAAAAGAAAGCATTTACAGATCAACTATAGAGAGATATAAATTAATTGATGCAAAATTATATTACTGTTTAGTCATTGGTTTTTTTTTCTATTTCAGGCTGAACTACAAACAGCAGTTGTTGCAGGTTCGTAGACATGTCATTGTGTCAAATATAAGTTCACTTCTAATCAAATTTTCAAATTTACTGATCAACTTTATTAACTCAAAAATTTTTATTATATAATAAGATGAGCTGTGAGAGAAGATGTCAAAATCTGGTCACCACTCTGTGCATAATACACAAGTTCAGCAGGAAAACTATCCATTTATTTGAATTAGATACCACAGCAGGATATATAGTCACAGTTAAGCTACAGAATATCTCTACAGCTCAGTATCCTTCTGTGGCTTAGTGATCTAAAGCACTGGTTTACAATAGGTATATCTGAGACCAGCAATCATTGGTCAATTTCCAAAACAAGTATAATTATTTATCGAGTTTTATAGAAAAGTATGTTCGTAAATCAATGGAAAAACATCATAGACATGTAGCTAACAAAATACTGTTAAATCATGTTAAATAGTGCCAAATTAATGGTTCATTTAATGAAGTGTGTTACATATGTAGTAGTTACAGTGTATGTGTCCCATTATTATCATTGCATTTTGAACACTGAAGGCTCAGCCAGTCATGTTCCAGTGAATGTATAGAAATGAGTGTGGATCTCTCTTTCTCTTTTTCATTTTTCAGTTTGACTTAACTTTTACCATCATTTATAGGTCCAGAAGCATTGTTACTTGACACTGGGAAAAAGAGTCTTGCTACGATGGTCCAGAGAGAGAGTGTGTGTGTCATAAAATTGATTTGCTGACAAACCAGCAGAAAGAGAGACAGAGAGAGACACAGAGAGATTGTTTTTGTTTGTAATTGTCAATCCCTGTGTTTCACTGTTGGTCAATTAGTCTGCTGCAACAGAGTGAAAGAAAGTTGGGGAGGAGGGTGGGCAGCCTTTGAACATTTTCATATTTAAATTTAATCACCTTTTTAGAACCTTCATATGGGTTTAGGAAGAAAAAAACAAGCATTAAATAGATGATAGTATGTGTGCCCTGTAACCAAGAAATTTAACTTCTAGCATCAACAGGCTATTGCAGTTTCGTATCTTTGATATTATGGACACTGTAGATAAATCCCATGGAAAGTGTACACATACCATTACGATGAACCAGGTTCTTGTAGATTATTTGTTAAGTTCAGTTTCAAGGGCTTTACCAAGCCCAAGTTCTTTTTCTGTCTCACTCCAGATTTCTGCATATGTTGTCTTTTATGCTTGAGAGATAGAGAGAGGGAGGGAGAAAAAAGGGAAAAGCAGCAAGGATTGCAATGAAATTGTGTACCATGTTAAATTCATTTAGAAAATGTGGATTATTGATACTTTTTATTGTTTTTTTCTTATGTCACTAATGATTAAAATCAGTAGAAATTCATCCTTGATCAATAGAATCAATTGCACAGAATTGAAACTGTTTATATATGTGTATTAATGCACCATGATCACAATTTGACATAACAATACTGTTGCTGTTGATATATCAAATTGCTTTATTTCAACACTTTAATAACCATGTTATTTTTAATGTATGTGGTATATATATATATATATATATATATATATAGAGAGAGAGAGAGAGAGAGAGAGAGAGAGAGAGAGAGAATATTTTCTTTTCCTTTGTTTATACCAGATATTTTTCAGTGTGATACCAAAAACATGATATTTTTATGAGTGGATCAGCAGCAAATTAAAATATATCACTTTTGATACCAGAAGATAAAATATATCTGGTATTAACATAGGGATGGTCATTTTAATAAGAAAACTATAAGAACAAATTCAACAGGTGGTATAAAGTGTCATAATCATGTTACTCGTAATCAGTGGATAAAAAAGGACTTACAAAGGTGCCAGGTAGCAAAGATGTGATAATCACACCTCATTCATAATTGGTACTTTAGAATCACTGGTTGCTGGTTTATTGCAATTAAAGCATGACAACAACAGTTTTTCTTTTGTGCTTTTTTTTTCACTAAATAATTTTGAAATATCCTATTCTATCATTCTATACCTGTATGTTGATTAATTGAGAACAGCTTGAAGTAAATCTCTCTCTTGTTCATTTTAACCTCTGACTTGTCAAAATATGTGAGCAGTTTTCCAGTCAGGGAAAGATAGAATGTCTGTTTAGTCACAAAGCTACAAAATAATATGAGGAATAGAATCAGGGCATTCCCAAAAACTGAGTGTGAAATGTATTGGCCTCACTCAGTATAATTTAGCATGAATGGAGTGATGTTTCCACAGATTGTGTTGGAGACTGTTTTGCTAATGCAGGACTTAATGAGCAAACAAACACTATTACCAGTGATTGTGATGCTGATGATGATGCTCCCCTTGCTATGATGCATGACACATTATGCCTTACTTGGGTCTGGTAATCAGGATGTTGATTTCTGGGATTATGTTTATTCTGATAGTGACACTGTCACATCTGCGATACCAACAGTTGAGGTTATTGTTTGTGAAATTAGTGATTGCCAGGAAGCAACCAGTGATTCTGCCGCTGGAAGTAATGAGGATGATAACCATTGTACCTGGAAGCAGTGATGTTTTAGTTAGCATATCAGACCTTAGACTCAGTGTGACATGCCAGATGTACTTCAGCATTGCATATCACTGAAAAACATGTCAACAATAAATTTCATGTTAATTGAAAAAAACAGGACTATTGACAATTTCTAAATAAATGTCAGACTAATTTACTAGTCAGACTAATTTATTAGTTATTAATGAACAAAGACATTTCACAAAAAAATGATTTTTATGATTTGCCAGCTTGTGCTTATAGATGTATGTTTACACTAACATCAGATGGTAAAACCCTCATGATAACATGTATTTATACAAACCTATGTTGTTTGAACATTTATATTACCATTGCGTACAAGTTCAGACAGTAACCATACCAATATAAATTGTTTACTACATGCATGCCCAACATTATCGAAATGGACAAGTCGATAAACATTCTGAAAAATACATGAGCAATTTGGATACAATATTTCTCAGTTCTAATGTTCTAAAAATCAAAGTCCACTATGAAACATTATAAACAATCTTTACTAGAGAGAGAGAGAGAGAGAGGACAGCATTCACTGAAATAAGTTCCTTTATGTTAGATATGCACAATATTCTCATGGTCAGCTATGCAGCTGACTTAATAACCCTCAACTTTTACTCATTGCAACAATGTTGCCAGTTATGTTTGCAGCATTTAAAAAAAAATATTACATTGTTGCATTTACCCAATCATGGTGTTCAGAATTTTAGCTTGCTTTTTTATGGGTAATGAAATGGCTGTGTTCATGAAGAGGATGGATTACCCACCTAATAATGATTTTCCGGTATTAATCAACCTCATAGGTGTGTTTATAGTTTTAAATAGTAACTTACTACAGTTAAGTTTATCACAAACAATGACCAAAGGCATTTAAAAGAACTTGAGCTTACCATGAAAACTATAATCAACCATTTCAGATCAATGTTCAGTTTAGAAAACCAATGAAAACTGGTATATTAAAAATTTTTATTATTATCTGATACATTTTCCTTATTCAGACTATTTGTTATCCATGCATACTAGGTTATAACTATTGCACCATTTCTGAAGTTTACACAATTACTCTTCAGCAGCAGTTAAACCTGAAGTACTTGTAAAACTGGAAGAAGAAAAGAAGGTGAGACCAAGTTATTAAGTGTCTGTTTGAGACCTAACCTTACATTTATATCTCTCCAATATAAGCCAGTCATATATATTATGCTTCTAATGGCTTAGTTTTAACCAATTTCATAGACCCTGTTTGTCAGAATCCCCACTTTCACATTCTTTGAATCATTAGTGGCTTAAATATCCTTAGAAACGGACTAAGTTCGTAGCACTAGAATTTGCAGACACTAAAAATAAATCACTTTTTTGCAGCAAGGATGATTTTGTTGTTAGCAATATCAAGATTACCTTTTGAACTTTTTAAAGGTCATGTTACAGATATTAAGGTGAAGTTCATTGGCAAAACATTGTATTTTACAAAACCCTCTCTGTTGACTTTATTCCTTTCATTAAATTTAATTGTAAGGAACAGAACAGGGCCTGGACTTTCATCTTTGATCAGCTGTATTGTGATGGCTACTTTAAGCACTTTGCTTACCTTCAGATATTGACAGATCATCTGTCTAATTATGGCTACTATAAGTACTTTGTATCCTTCAGATATTGACAGATCATCATTGGTCTGTCTTTAAGTACTTTGTATCCTTCGGATATTGACAGATCATCTGTCTTCTTATGGCTACTTTAAGTACTTTGTATCCTTCAGAAATTGACAGATCATCAGTCTTCTTATGGCTGCTATAAGTACTTTGTATCCTTTAGAAATTGACAGATCATATCATCTTATGGCTACTTTAAGTACTTTGTATCCTTCAGATATTGACAGATTGGCTGTTTTCTTATGGCTACTTTAATTGCTTTGCTTACCTTCAGATATTGGGATATCAGTTGTATTCTTATGACTGGCTACTTTAAGTACTTTGTATCCTTCTTATATTGACAGACTTGTTATATTCTTATTTCTACTTTAAGTATATTTCTTACATTCAGATATTGGCAGATCAGCTTGAAAATGAGAAATCAGAGGTTAAAAAGCTGAAAGACAGTCTCTCTTCAGCTAAAACATCATCAACAGTCATCGAGAACAAAGTGAATGTACATGCATCTTCATCATCTCCAGGAGTGGGACTAGGTCTGTTAGATGTCTTTTATTTCATACTACCTTAGTCACTCTTGTATAAAACTCACACAAGTGCAAACAGAGTTGATCAGTTATCACATAATTTGCTGGCAGATTAAGGCATACTATTCTTGCATTTTTGTGGGTATAAAAGTCACTGATTTTGTGAAAATGACATTTCATTGTTACTTTTGTATTGGAGAAGATGTCCTTTTGTCTCCACAGAATGATCATTGTCATTAAATTCATAATTTGTATGAACCACAAAATCCAATTGGTATCCCATGAAATAAGAGTGAATTCAGAGTATAACAAATAGAGAAGACTCAGATGAACTAGCACATTGTTCAACAGTAGACTCAGATGAACTAGCACATTGTTCAACAGCAGATCTTAGTCTGCTCTGTTCTACAAAGGTTGGTTTGCAGTACAAGTAAATGATAAACTATGTTTGGTCATAATCAAGTAAATGATGTTGTATGCTTGGTTATAATCAAGTAAATGATATTGTATGCTTTGTCATAATCATGTAAATAAGATTGAATGCTTGGTCATGATCAAGTAAATGATATTGTATGCTTGGTCATGATCAAGTAAATGATACTGTATGCTTCGTCATGATCAAGTAAATGATGTTGTATGTTTGGTCATCATCAAGTAAATGATATTGTATGCTTGGTCATCATCAAGTAAATGATATTTTATGCTTGGTCATGATCAAGTAAATGATATTGTATGCTTGGTCATATTCAAGTAAATGACATTGTATGCTTGGTCATAATCAAGTAAATGATATTATATGCTTGGTCATGATCAAGTAAATGATGTTATATGCTTGGTCATGATCAAGTAAATGATGTATGCTTGATCATAATCAAGTAAATGATATTATATGCTTGGTCATGATCAAGTAAATGATGTTGTATGCTTTGTCATAATCATGTAAATAAGATTGTTTGCTTTGTCATAATCAAGTAAATGACATTGTATGCTTGGTCATGATCAAGTAAATGATATTGTATGTTTGGTCATGATCAAGTAAATGATGTTGTATGCTTGGTCATGATCAAGTAAATGATGTATGCTCTGTCACAATCAAGTTAATGTTATTGTATGCTTTGTCATAATCAAGTAAATGATGTTGTATGCTTGGTTATAATCAAGTAATGATGTTGTATGCTTGGTCATAATCAAAGTAAATGACATTGTATGCTTGGTCATAATCAAGTAAATGATGTTGTATGCTTTGTCATGATCAAGTAAATGATGTTGTATGCTTGGTCATAATCAAATAAATGATGTTGTATGCTTTGTCATAATCAAGTAAATGTTATTGTATGCTTGGTCATAATCAAGTAAATGATGTTGTATGCTTGGTCATAATCAAATAAATGATGTTGTATGCGTGGTCATAATCAAGTAAATGTTATTGTATGCTTGGTCATGATTAAGTAATCAAGTAAATGTTATTGTATGCTTGGTCATGATTAAGTAAATGACATTGTATGCTTGGTCATAATCAAGTAAATGATGTTGTATGCTTGGTCATGATCAAGTAAATGATATTGTAAGCTTGGTTATAATCAAGTAAATGATATTGTATGCTTGGTCATGATCAAGTAAATGATGTTGTATGCTTGGTCATAATCAAGTAAATGACATTGTATGCTTGGTCATAATCAAGTAAATGACGTTGTATGCTTGGTCATAATCAAGTAAATGATATTGTATGCTTGGTCATGATGATATTGTATGCTTGGTCATGATCAAGTAAATGATATTGTATGCTTGGTCATAATCAGCACATTGAAGATGAATATTATTTTCCTTTAATGTGTCCCTGTAAACTTTTAGAACAAATCATTAATGCATAAGTGAATTTAATTGTTAACTCCTATTAATAAGCAAACTATATGTTAATTAGCAAAATTCTTTTATGAAATAAGAGATAGGTTATTATTACATTAATTAGTTATTAAAATTTCTTATATCTATATTTACCTGTCCATCTTTACTTGTCCATCCTCACATTTTCACTATCTATTCAGAGTACACATTCCAAGTTATGCATCTGATGTCTGATAATCACGCAATATTTGTAATATGTTAAGCTTATAAATGCTTACAATAATAGACCACTGAATTGAACTGACATGTATTTTGTCCTTTCAAAATCAAAGGAAAGTGACCAATGAGATTGCTACTTAGTTTTAAAGTTTAAAACTTATCATATTTCACTCTGTCCACTTTCATTCCTGCATTACTGTATTGTACTAACAGCAGTGGTTGCAGGAGCTATGGGTGCTGCAGTGGGTCTAAGTGCATCTGACCGCCAAACAATGGTCAAAGAGAGACAACAGATGGAAGAGGAGAGAAAGAAATTGGAAGAAGAGAGGCAGAACTTCGAAGCAGAGAGACAAGCATTTGAAAATGAGAGGAAGGGCTGGCTAAATCAGTACAATGACCTACAGACTCAAATTACGACTGTGACAATGGTATGTCTAGCAGCTTTAGAAAGTATACAGCTGTTATTGGTAGATTTAATCCAACTTACCAATTCTTTTTTTTAAAGGTGATACTAATATCACTGGTAAATAGGAATCAATACATGCATTTGAAAAATCTGACAAGGAAACATATATATAAACAGGGGAACAATAAAATTTGCAGAGGGCATTTTATATACAATAAGTTGTAACTGCCTTTGCTTTTATATTTCTTGTCATATATTATGATGTTGTCTGGCCAGCTTGCCAGCTGTCTGTTTCCAAGTTTGTTTCCATAGAATAATTTGAGTTATCCACCATCTACAGTTACCAAGCTGTGTTGATCGCTTGTAGTTAGAGTAAATGTTGATTCTAGGGCATGGATCACCAGGAATCCCATGGTTCATTAAAAGTTGGCCCAAATTATTGAACCTATTTTGCAATTGTACCACAGTTCAGTTGAAGCTGGTGTAAATTCTTTACCTGGATGGGGGGTATTTTTCTTAATGAAAAGAAAGAGACCAAGCTGTGACAGTTTAGTGTACAGAAGCAGACCACATCACATTGTGAAGTCCTTCAACAAGAACATCTGTCCTTTATCTACCAAAACCTTTCAGACCTTTTGCAATCCTTTTGAACTTGAAACTAAACCTTTCCCCAGATGAGTTATGCCCATATTATACTTGTATAGGCTGAACAAAGTATAGGAAGCAAATGTTTTTATTGCAGTCATGTGCATGGTATGATTGGAACAGTGTTCAAGAGATTTCATTCCTGTATCTATTTTGTCCATGAAAAGTTCGACCTCTGGAAACCATGAACTTGACCAGAATTATGTTCTCACCTTCTCCACTTTTACTTTCAAGTCTGATATGAAAAGATGCAAATCCTGCTTTCATGTATTTTATGCTAAGAAGCTATAACCAAGGTGGAAATGAAATAGGAAATGTTTTATATGACTGTGTACCATTTTTGATACAGATAGTCAACCTAAGGCCACAGGAGAAATGCCCAAGTTTGCTTGGAATGTTAAAAAAACAAAATTGCTGGAATAGTTTGTATGAAGAGACAGCAGAAGCAAATCTCTTGCTGAAATAGAATCAAATGATTTGAACATATCACTCCTGGCACAGCTGGTGCCAGAAAAACAAAAATTCTAGCATAACTTTCATTTGAACTGGCAGTGGAAATGGTTGTAGTTAATGGTTGTAGTTAGAAAAGCCAGAGCATGGGATGTAACTGTGTAACTGTGAGTGAAACACAAAATACTTTTACTACAAAATGAACAAACTATAAAACTAGTACAATAGAAAGGCACATAAATCAGCAGGTCATGTGGCAACTGTATGGACAAAGCCATTAAAAGTGTGTCAAGCTTGCAATTACTGGCCTAACTAAATCATGCTTTTTTCATACGGGCATTCTATAATGGTATCACTGAAGTCTGTAGAAAGAGTTTTATATCATTTATTTGTTCATCAGCATAGATTTAAGAACTTTTTAACCTCAATAAGTTTCAATTTCAAAATTTAAAATAACTTGTTTGAGTACCTTGTCATAGTTTAGTAATAATTACAAGCTAATTTTTATTACACCATACATGAGTATGACATCTCTGAACAGCATCAAAAAGGAGCACATGCGCAATTGATATTTTTAAATCATGGGTCAGTTCAAGCTAACGCAAAATGCTTCGATACAAGATGTCACACTATAAAATTTTGCTTGCCTGTGAAGAAGCCACGATCACTCGAAATATGGTATTCTGCATGACTTATATCTAAAGTAAGACTAAAGAGGATAAAATCTGTCCCATTGAATTTTGAATTGCCCCACTTTAAGAAAAGGGATGGAGAAAGGTGGCTCTATTTTTAAAATCCTGGAAGCAACACTGGAGTAAGGATAAAGCAATTGATTTTGGAGTCACTACATCAATGGTCAAGGTCACAGTGACTGAAAGAAGAAGAATGGTTTATTCACAATAACTCACATTCTCCACCAACATCAGTTACCAAACGTTGTGGATGGCTTGCACTTCGTGTAAGGAAGAATCCTATCAGTGTTGGGCTCAAAAAAGGTCAATGCTTGAGATCAAAATGATCTTGAGCATTGACCTTTTGACCCCAACACATAGTTCTATATCACATACCTGGACCAGTTTGTGGATGCTTGTGAATCCTATTGATTTTAGGTCTAGAGTCAAAGGCTACTGTTACTGTGATTAAAGGAAGAAAAATGGTTTCCATACAAGAGTTCTCCACTATCTACAGTTACCAATAATGGAAAACTATGCATAAATCCAAACGCATCATGATCTGAAAAAACAACAACAGCAGTTAGTCATAATGTTCATACCGGATCTTTATTAAACGTTCATCATTAGGTGTTTTTAATCCAAGAATAGATAATGGACCAGTATGATAGTCATATTTTTATATAAGATATTCTGTTGAATCAAAATTGTCAAAAAATGCTACACTAAATTTTGCAGAAACATAAAACTGAGGATGAAAACTTGTGTGTACAGTCAAATCTGTCCCAATGGTCACCTTTATATAGCTGTCACCTTGTGACAATAGCCATTTTAAGTTCCCTCCAGCAAATTTCCTATATAAATGTCACGTATATAATCCTTGTCTGCTTTCTGCCATCAGCACCAGGTGTTTCCTAACAAAATGATTGTTTCTATCTGCTTTATGTGGTCACTGGAACATATCAATAGTGAGTGCTCCATCCATGCAAATTAAACTTTCATGAGGAAAGCATTGTTCACATCAAGAAATACACATGAATCAATATGTTAATTTTTCCATCTTGAGTAACACTGTCAGTGTACTTTCCATACTTTAGTCACACTGTCAGTGTACATTCCATACTTCATCACACTGTCAGTGTACATTCCATACTTTAGTCACACTGTCAGTGTACATTCCATACTTCAGTCACACTGTCAGTGTACTTCCATACTTTAGTAACACTGTCAATGTACTTTCCATACTTTAGTAACACTGTCAATGTACTTTCCATACTTCAGTCACACTATTAGTGTGCTTTCCATACTTCATTCACACTGTCAGTGTACTTTCCATACTTCAGTCACACTGTCAGTGTACTTCCATACTTTAGTAACACTGTCAGAGTACTTTCCATGCTTCAGTAACACTGTCAATGTACTTTCCATACTTCAGTCACACTATTAGTGTACTTTCCATACTTCAGTCACACTATTAGTGTACTTTCCATACTTCATTCACACTGCCAATGTACTTTCCATGCTTAACTGTCCATGTAACTCAAAAGTGTCAATATATCAAATTCAAAGGCAACGCAGATTTTATCATTAGAGAGAGAGGGTTGAAAGAATTCGTTGTTTGGATGGTGGAAAAAGCATTTGTATTATTGTGGCAGAAATGGGAATCACTTTTTGTTCAGTGTGTTAGGTATTGTTTAAAACCATAATGTTTTATATCTGATGGAAAAGTTTAATCCATGAGGAGAGATATGAATTTTGTTACAGCCAGGGGTCTTTCATTATTTACAAAATTTGTTTGTAAAGACTTGTGAAATTTTGGTTTACGTGCTAGTCATCTGTTTCACAATCATATGTAAGTTGTCAATTAGTAGTAACATTTGTGTTTTTCCATGGTGACAATAAAAAGATATGTGATTTTTAGGGGGAATGAGGGGGAAGCATCCATGATTATTTGTTTTTGTTGGATTTCAGTGAGCAGGGGATAGTAATCTTGCGTAGAACTAGCCCAAGCTTCCTCTGACCTTTCCCACCTCATTTTTTATAATTTAAGATCTATGTTTGAGTGTTAAAATATCTAAAATAGGGTGGGAAAGGTCAGAAGAAAATTGGGTTAGTGTAGAACATAACTTTGCAAGAAAACATTACATAAATGTAATGTTATGATTATGATGAAGAGCATACTTAATTCATTTTAAAAATAATAACAACAATGGTATTTACTGCATGATATTTGTTCAGAATCACAGTTTTAAAGGTGAACCTGCATACAGAGGTCACCTGTGTACAGAAGTCAGTTTGGCTTTTTTCCTATTACTGGCCGCTATTAACAGGTTTATATTCAAATGTAAATATGTGATGGGACCAGTGTTTCAACCTAAAAAGCATCACTAAACTGTTTGAACAAAGGTGACCTTTCAGTCATTGGGTTGGCACTTTTATATTTGGCTTAGGTCTGTCACCATTGAGACAATTGGCTTCAGCTGTAACGTAGCAGCAACTGACCTAGCAGCATCCTTGCCATTTTTATTTATCTATATATAAGCAAAAACACACTTCAAGACATATAGATAGGCAAGCTTGAAGAAATCTATAGATGAAACCCTTTTCCACCAGAATTTCTTAATGATAAAACTTTATATGGTGAGTTCATTGAATAGGAAATTACGACACTTGCTTGTAAAATTTCTCCAGGAAAGGAATTAAAAAATAAATGAAAATGTTAACAGTACAGGTTGTGAACCAGACTTGTTCCATCTTAAGATGTCCACTTAATGTAAGAACTGGCAATGGTGATGTTTTTCTCTAGTTACTACAGTAGGATTCTTAATGTCACCAGATGTCAACCATTTTACTCACAGTTTGGAGTGCTTTTGATGAAAGAGAGTCCTATAGAACATTAGTTTTCATTCTGTTCAGAAATATATTCTCATTGCAAAATACATACAGATGTAACAGCCTATTTTAGTCAGTTTTGTAACAAATGCATGTATAATTGCTACATCTGTAATACATTGCAGGAGTCAGCAGAGTGGAAGGTTAAGTATGAAATCATGAAGAAGCAGCTGAAAGAGGCAGCAGGGATCAAGGACAAGTACCATATACTGGAAAACCAGTACGCTGCTCTGGCAGCAGTGGCCACAGCTTCAGAACACTACAAGCAAGCAGCTCAGGTGCACATAAATTTAATGTTGTCTTCTGAGTGCTCATTAAAAAAAATCACAGCACTTTTTTCTGCCAATAAAAGTCTTAAAATAGCTTCCTATTGCTTAATTAACATTGATACAAATTCTGAGGAGAAAAAAAATGTAACTAGCATTACGACTTAAAACTGAGTACTACATACATCTTAAATTCTTCTAAAAGAATCCTTTTAATGTCATTGGGGGAAATTTTAAGATTTTATCTAATAAAGAAATTGTTTTGTTTTCCTTTTGAAATAAATGATTATACTCATCAAATCCAGTTTGTAATTTTAAGGTTTATTTCCTTTTTACAACTCTACTTTATGAAAACTTCAACATTATTAAGTTTGAAGAATTTTACTGAAACTGGGGCCTGGTTGAAAACTCTGCTACTTCAGGTCGTAGATGTTATATGTGTCATCTGTACTTTTAAGAAGCAAGAGTGATCATTAAATACATACCTCAAATCTGTGTCTAAAGAAAAGTGATGGCATTTCAAAAGAGAACTTAATCAAGTGTGGATATTTGGGGGGTGGGGGTGGTCCACTTCTTTTTATAAATAAACTTTAATGCAACTGACTTATAAACCAAACTGTGTTGCTAAGCATCACTGTCAAGATAAGCTTTGCTTCATTATTTTTAGTAAAGAGTTAGTACTTAAATATCAAAAAGTTGAAATTGAACTTTTTTCTGCATGGCTGACCTGTCAAGCTTTGAATGATTTTTCACAGTATGTGTTATTGATGATGTTAAAATGGTGATATATTTATACAGATTAGAATCTGTAGCCTAGTCATATCCACCACAAAATGGGGGTATACTGGAGTCATCTTGTCCATCATCACACTTTTGTTTACTAAATACCATTTGCAGTATCTTCAAGAAACTTGGTTTGCTTTTGTATCATTGCTAGACATAATGTCCTGTAAATAAAATTAGTATGATCAGCATTTTCAGAATTATCCTCATTTTCATTACAATTTTTATCTCTTCATTAAGATCTTATTCCCTTTACCAGGTAGTTTCTCTTGAACCATTTGAGATATCTTCCTAAAACTTGGTATCCATTTTGCATCATGACAAGAGCTTGTGTCCCATATAAGATTAAGTTTTATACAGTTAGTATTTAAAGAGTTTTACTGAAAATTCATCTGCCCAGCCATAGATAAAAATGGGCTTTGTTAGATTATTAATTTTATAATGGATGATACTTAACAAGCATTTGCTTCCTGAGAGATCTAGTTTTTTTTCCTCAGTCTTTTCAAATGTCTGCATTGTCTTTCCAAAAGTTTTGTTTTGCTTTTTTATGATGGATAGCTTTGCACAAAAAGAAAAACATTGTTCTTGTAGGAAAAATTACAACATACTCACACAGAGAAGGTTGACATGGAAAATGAGTTACAGACCATCGAGACCCAGATCATCACCTGGGAGACATCATTCAAAAAGAAAAATGGCAGAGCCGCTACAGAGGCTGACAAGTAAGTACAGAGCCAGTATTTTTTAAACATTCTGAGCAAGTAACTTGTGCTATGTTCAGAATGCCAAATTTTCACATTGTCTTATTAAAATGAAAATATTTGCCTCATGATTTGTTTTGTTGTTTGGTAAGTCTAACAATAAGATCTCATATGATGTTCATTATGGCTCTTTAGTCTTTTCATTTAAAACTATTATTGTTTTGAATGAAATTTGAATTTTTTTCTAGGTAACTTTTTTTCATCAAGGACACAATTGAATCCTTACTTTTTAGCTAATATAGCATCTGTGCTATCATAGGCTTCAGAATTATTTTCTTGCAATATTAAAGACACCTTTTGATATGCATATTGCCAACCATATTGTACAGCCATGTTATATCACAGTATGTAAGAGGACAGTTCTATTCAGTATGATATGTATCATGATAGTATAACATATGTGGGATATTTTTGTACACTTTATGGATATCACTTTTCTTAATTAAAATATGGCCGTTCTTTCTTGATACAAAATGGATTTTTGACACAAGATAACCTGTGATCCAGTGTTTACAGAAATGATGTATCGTTGCACAGAATTACCCAACACACAGAATTGGCTGACATGGTTGTATATATATATATATATATATATATATATATATATATATATATATATATATATATATATATTAACATGTATCATGATAGTATCACGTATATAGAAATATTTGGTAGATGCAATCCTTCTGGATACTTAACATGCAAGCATTGCTCTTATCATCTTATCATTAGAGAAATATATTGTACAGTAGCTGAGTATCTGCAACAGAACAAAGTTTTTCTGTTTTTAAGTCATTCTTTTATGTTTTGATATACTAAAATGGTTTTTAAACACTTTTATTGTGCATGTAAAGAGGAGTAGTGTTACTAAAAACTTCATCAGGTAAGCATTAAATTGCAAGCATTATTGGGAGGTGGGAGAACTGTTATCCAGAAAAATTAAAAAATGTGCATAAAGTATTATTTAACATTCTTTCAGACATTAAAGGGATTAATGACAGTATATTGTATTATATACTTGTATAAATATAGTAGTTATAAAGTGACAGTTTTCATACATCATTTAAGCACTTTGTAGTATAATTTATGCGAACTAAAAATACCGAATTGTATGAGGAAAGATTTAATACATACATTGTAAGAAAATATATAATACACAAGCATATGCATTCATTCTCTCTCTCTCACTCAGTCTCTCACTTCCTCTCAAACAAGCCACTATTCATTGTTACCAATGTTCTACAACATCAAAATCATAACTAAAATAACATCAGTACTTAATTAAAATGTTTAAAAATATTTGGCTCTCTCTGTGGGGGCTACTCATGGGCTATAATCTGAATGTACAAGAATATGATTTTCAATCAGTGCTAGGCTGATCCCAGCATTACAGTGTATTCTGGGCTGATCCCAGCTCAAGTTGATTTGGTGCTAGACTGATTCCAGCTCAAGTAAAATCTGTGCTAGGCTGATCCCAACATTCGAGTGTATTTTGGGCTGATCCCAGCTTAAGGTACGCCAGCATGATAGTATATTCTGGTGGGCTGATCCCATCCTCAGGTAAATCTATGCTAGGCTGATCCCAGCATTATAGTGTATTTTGGGCTGATCCCAGCTCAAGTATAATTGGCTGATCCCAACATTAAAGTGTATTCTGGGCTGATCCCAGCCTCTGTAGACTGTGCTAGACTGATGCCAGCTCAAGTGCCATCTGTACATACTATGATGATATACTGCATCTGTACATAACAATGATTATATACTGCCATCTGTACATAATATGATGATATACTCCCATCTGTACATTCTGTCTTATTGATGTATTGATGATAAACTGCCATCTGTACATACTTTGATCATATACTGCCATCTGTACATACCATCTTATAGATGCATTGATGATATACTGCCATCTATACTATCTTATTGATGCATTGATGATATGCTGCCATCTGTACATACTATCAACAGAGAAAATATTGTATCTTATTGATGCATTGATGTGTACCATGATCTGTACATACTATCTGATTGATGCATTGATGATATACCACCATCTGTACATAATATCTTAATGATGCATTGATGATGTATTGCCATCTGTACATACTATCTGATTGATCCATTGGGGCCCTGAGTGGCTGAGTGGTCTAAAGTGCTCACTGTTATGAACCACTGCCATCTCACCTCTATCTGTGTGGGTTCGATTCTCAGGTTCAGCCAATGTGGGTATGTGAGAAAGCTTGCTAGTAGCTTCTCTTGGATTGGTGGTTCTTTCTGGGGTTTTCCCGGGTTCTTCCTCCACCATTAATACTGGGTGCCATATATAACCTATCTTGTGCTGAAAAATGGTGTTAAACCCTACAACAACTACAAATGATTGATCCATTGATGATGTACTACCATCTGTACATACTATCTTAATGATGCATTGATGATATACCACCATCTGTACATACTATCTTAATGATGCATTGATGATGTATTGCCATCTGTACATACTATCTTAATGATCAATGATGTACCACCATCTGTACATACAATCTTACTGATGCATTGATGATGTACTACCATCTGTACATACTATCTTAATGATCATTGATGTACCACCATCTGTACATACTATCTTACCGATGCATTGATGATGTACTACCATCTGTACATACTATCTTAATGATGCATTGATGATGTATTGCATCTGTACATACTATCTTAATGATCAATGGTGTACCACCATCTGTACATACTATCTTACTGATGCATTGATAATATACCACCATCTGTACATACTATCTTATTGATGCATTGATAATATACCACCATCTGTACATACTATCTTACTGATGCATTGATGATGTACTGCCATCTGTACATACTATCTTAATGATGCATTGATGATGTACCACCATCTGTACATACTATCATAATGATGCATTGATGATGTATTGCCATCTGTACATACTATCTTAATGATGCATTGATAATATACCACCATCTGTACATACTATCTTAATGATGCATTGATAATATACCACCATCTGTACATACTATCTTAATGATGCATTGATAATATACCACCATCTGTACATAATATTTTATCGCTGCATTGATGATATACTGCTATCTGTACATATTATCAGGGCTCAACACAGGAAGCAAAATCTTTTATTGATATCCATCTAGGGAAAGGCAAGCCAGATTTCAACTCTTCCTTCATTTGCAATGTTGATGATTATTTTGTATGTGACTGTCATTATGACAAAGATTGCAGCCTTTTATCATCACTACTGTTAACCACCATAAACCTTTGATCATCTCTACTGTTTACCACCATAAACCTTTGATCATCACTACTGTTATCCACCATGTTTTCACCATAACCTTTTCACCATAACCTTTGATCATCAGTACTGTTAACCACAATGTTTTCACCATAAACCTTTGATCATCAGTACTGTTAACCACCATGTTTTCACCATAATCCTTTGATCATCACTACTGGAAACCACCATGTTTTCACTATAAACCTTTGATCATCACTACTGCTAACCACTGTTTTCACTATGAACCTTTGATCATCACCACTGTTAACCACTATGTTTTCACCATAAACTTTTGATCATTACTACTGTTAACTACCATGTTTTTACTATAAACCTTTGATCATCACTACTGTTAACCACCATGTTTTCACCATTAACCTTTTATCATCACTGCTGTTAATAAGCATGTTTTGACCATAACTTTTTATCACTACTGTTAAACACCATGTTTTCACCATTAACCTTTGTCAAATACCATTAACATCTTGGAAGCAAATTCTTGTCTTCAGTATTCAGTTCATGTCACAAACTGATGAGTTTGGGTTGCACATTTGCTAATTGTTAACCTAATTTTGAACCTTGTATTATCTGTTTGTTGCCATTGTGACAGGTCAGACCAGGTGAAGGAGATGTACACACAGAAGGAGGAATGCAGTTACATGGTGAATAAGCTGGGGATCCAGGAAGAAACCTACCAAAAAATGGCTAGTGGCAAGGTCCCAGATCCCCCTGAGGTATCCCCTGAACCCATAATTATCAAGGATCCACAAGTACAGACTATTCAGGTAGGCTATATGTTCAGGTAGGCTATATGATCAGGTAAGCTATATGTTCATGTAGGCTTTATGATCAGGTAGGCTATATGTTCAGGTAGGCTATATGATCAGGTAGGCTATATGTTCAGGTAAGCTATATCTCATGCAGAATGCATTCATCATGGGCATGTGTATGTCCATCCATCCATTTGTCTTTCCAGTTTATGTTTTCAATCTTGCCCTAAATCACCTATTTCTGAATGCAAGATTGCATACACTGACTTCAAATACTGTATAAATCAGCATGTTAATCCTACCTGGCAAAATATGTGGAATGAAAACTCCACAAACTTCAAAACATCAAACACACTATTAGTGATTGGCAAGTCATGTATAGAACAGATCACATAAATAAGGTGGTATTGTTCCCGATTCACATACCTGACTCATTCACACCTCCTGAAGGGTGAACATCGATGAGTACATACCATTACAGTGTCCATTGATGGTTGGAACAATTCTTGTTGACTTCCACCAAGTGAGGCAGAAGTATTTTAATGTGAACTTGACAAAGAAATAATATGATGATTTAGCACACAAGAAAATCTTAGATTTTTTTTTAGGGATGCAGTTTATATAACAAATTTTTGCCCTTCTGTTTAGGGATTTTACATATGCCACCATTATCTTTTATTTTATATGCATTTAAAAAATTTTAACATATTTTGATTGTATATTTTATCTCGTACGTCATGCTTACATTTATTTGGAAGAGTTTATCTTCAAAAAGTTTTTGTGCAATATTTCATTTTAATTTTTTCAAACTATATAGTTGGTATCAAATAGCAACTCTTGTGCTAAGGAGTCAAAATAGCTACTACATAGATATGTACATACATAGGTTTTGCAAAGTGTCTTTAGTTAAGACCTAGCACCTTTTCTAAACATTCTTTCCATCTGAATATTAATAAATGGGTGCCAGTCTTAGCAGGAATGGTAACCTTCTGTTATTGATGGTTGTGATACTTCGTATATGTAAAACCTTTCTCCTGACAAAATCCAGATGCTGAACATTGTAGAATCTGTTTAACTTGTGTACTTTGTCTCTATTGCTGGGTTACATTACCTATCTCTGCAATCACTTTCATGGGTCACTTGGCAAAATGTTGTTGCAGGCGAGGACTATGATATCATAGCCATGTTTCACAGCAATACCATGCTGTAAATCTCCATTCTGGCATATACTTATGCTTTTTGTTTCCGACTACCTCGCAGTAACAGTAATGAGCTAGTTGTTGTTTTTCTTATAAATGAGAGAAATAAATAAAGAATGAATGTTTGTGTAAATTTTATTTCAAGATAAATAGTGGTTATCTTATTGAAACTGACTTAAAATGTTTAAATCCCATTTCAGTGGCTTGATTGCTGTGACATAATCATGCATGTTGACTGTTACATCATCAGACACCATGACACCAGTGGTATGGCCTGCCATGGTCCATTTCAGAGATTTGTGATTAAAGTTATTTCACTGTTATTAGTTACTCAGTTTGATGAAGTCTATGTATTATTTGGCTTTATCAGGTCCCAGTTTCACCTAATAGTTCAAAAATTTCTCCCTCAAATTGAAATTTTTGAATACTTAGTGCTTGGTTGGTCATAATGTTTTTTTCCCATAATATTCAGCAGACATGGATTCAAACGCTGTCATAAAGCATTGAACTTTCCTTGAAGGAGTGTCTTTTTTTCTGCACAAAGCATAAAGATTTCCTACAATTTGTGGACTTCCTCAACTTATAAAGAAAAAATGTTTCCATTTGTTGAATATTAAAACTAAAATGTGATTTTGCATCCTTTCTATTATCTCTATCTGAGGAAAATATTAACTCATTCAGCACCGGAGATTTTTGTCATTTCCCCAACTTACCCTACTTTTTGCAAAAGTTCATCTGTCCGTGTGCAGTTCAGACTGGTCTGCCTTATATCACAGGCCAAAAAGTCTAAAATCCTGACACAAAATCCAATTATGACAATGGGCAAATTTTTGGTGTAAAAGAATTGGGTCTCAAAAGCTAGGTTACTCCCTCTGCATTTTGCAATGCGAGTAGAAAGTCCAGATTATTTGGTATCATTGTAGAGCTACACCTGTCTGCTTTTCTGTAATACTGCCCACTTTTGTGTATCTTAAATGACCTTGACATTACTGAGCTCGGAAGTAGAGTACAGACTCATCACGCCTACAGGTGGGATCAGGGCTGAATGAGTTAATATTGTCTGAAGTATCATAAACACAGTATTATAAAATCTCAATTTGAGGAGATATTTTGAGAATTTTACTGGAACTATGGCTTGAGTTTCTAAAATGTTAACTTCAGAACAGTATTTGCTTTGCTTTCGTTGGTTTTAATGGCACTTTTAGCACATTATTGGCCATATCATGTACAGCTAACTACTATATTGGTTTGATTTGTTAAACCTACTGTACCTTATAAGGCACTCATTCTGCACCATTTATTGTAACCAACAAGTTAATGTAAAACTAATTGTTACAGGTGAAAGTGCCAGATCCTGCTATAGTTGCCAAGTTGGAACAAGCACAAGATGAGATGTCCAAGTTGAAATCTGAGAGCGCCCATCTCAAGGAGGAGATGTCGGGGCTTAAGAGTGAGATCAGTGGCAAGAACTCAGAGATCATGACCTTTAGAGCCAGGATGCCTGAAACAGAAGGAGGCAAACTGGGAATTTCAAACCCCGTCAAGGCAGCCCTTTTTGCAGGAGCTGTCACCTCTTCAGCAGCATCTAATGAAGTAAACATGGCAGCCTTTAAATGCACTTTAGGGATACTACTTTGTTAACTGTATGAAGCTTCTCTAAATGGAAGCCACCAATTTGATGTAAAGCAACCTCTTCTTACATCAAATCAGAACCTTTGACCTTTGTGATCCTCCCACTCATGAGTCTTCCATGTATCACAGAAGAGGTCAGCATATAAAAGGGACAAACACTGTATCAGTTCTAAGTTCATTTGTTGCCACTGTTGAGCCAAAACAAGTAAATAATTCATTAGGATATAAACATGACCTACATAAATTCTTGTGAATCACCAGAGAAGGTATATGGAGAAGGACATGAGAGTACTGAAAAGCTGAGCTGTCTAGAGAGTCAAAATCTTAGTGTCATAAAGACATGAGAGTACCAGATAAGGCAGCTGGCTAGAGAGTCACAATTTTAGTGTCATAAAGACATGAGAGTACCAGAAAAGATAGCTGGCCAGAGAGTCAAAATGTTAGTGTCATAAAGGCATGAGAGTACCAGAAAAGCTGAGCTGTCTAGAAAGTCAAAATGTTAGTGTCATAAAGACATGATTGTACCAGAAAAGGTAGCTGGCTAGAGAGTCAAAATGTTATTGTCATAAAGACATGAGAGTACCAGAAAAGGTAGCTGGTTAGAGAGTCAAAATGTCAGTGTCATAAAGACATGAGAGTACCAGAAAAGGTAGCTGTTTAGTGTCATAAAGACATGAGAGTACCAGAAAAGGTAGCTGGCTAGAGAGTCAAAAAATCAGTGTCATAAAGACATGAGAGTACTAAATAAGGTAGCTAGCTAGAGAGTCAAAATGTTACTGTCATAAAGACATGAGAGTACCAAATAAAGTAGCTGTCTAGCATCAAAATGTTAGTACCATAAGACATGAGAGTACCAAATAAGGTAGCTGTCTAGAGAGTCAAAATTTTACTATCATAAAGACATGAGAGTACCAAAAAACATGGCTGTCAAGGGATTTGAAATGTTAGTATCATAAAGACATGAGAGAACCAAAAAGGTGAGCTGTCTAGAGGATTGAAATATTAGTATCATAAATAATATGTGTAAGTTATTGAGAAGAATCAGTGTGAACCCTTATTGGATATGTCATACATAAGTTTCTGCTTTGTAACCCAAAATTATGCATTTTCATTGTTTATAGTAAATGGCATTTAGGGTAAATGGAGTAAAAGATGGTCTTATGGTAGTATATTTCTTGGGATGAAGCAAGATAAACTCGTTTTTTCTTAACAGAATTATAAACCAATTCTCCAGTGCTCTCTCTCCCTCTCCCTCCCTCCCTTCCTCCCTCTCTCTCTCTCTCTCTCTCTCTCTCTCTCAAATGTTATGTTTTAAACTGAATTGATAATGAATTTGTAATAATTCTGACCAGAATGTCTATCATTTAGCATGAAATAGTCTTCAGAGTGTTTGTGTTTTCAGACAAATTTAAGTATTTAAAAGACACAGTAACTCACAGTCAGTTTTTCACTGGATATTTTATGTTTGTAGTTTTGAGTGTTACTTAATTTTTTTCTTGATATATTTGGGAATAAGTTGTATCATAACATGCTGATTTGGTTTGCCATCAGGAATTGGAAGCTCTGAAGAAAGAGAATCGCTCCATGAAAAAGGACATGAAGAAAATGCTGAAGCAATATGAAAGACTGAAGGAGAACCAGGAACTTGCAGGCATAGGTATCAGACCCATCTTGCTTTAAGTTAATCATTCAGAGTTTCTCCTGGAATTGCATTTTTCATTTCATTTTTCTAGTCAGCAAGAAATTATGAGACACATCAAAGACAGTATCATCTGGGGTCTTCTATGATCAGTCTGATATCAGCTATGGCTCAAAAGTCTTGTGAAGTGGATATACCCCACATCTTTTTAAAAAGATGAACTTGATTTGTTGTATCAGTCAGACATGGTATAATAACCAATACCACCTATTCTTGCCTATACTCAAAGACAACATACAAAATAATTTTTAGCTCCACCAGCATGTTGTCCATCATCCACCTATCCATTAACATGAGTTTGTTACTGTTACCCCTCCTAAAGTACAGGATGCCGTGGAACTTGACCCACATATTCATCCCAAGGTCAAGTTTGTCCTAAATGAAAAGGTTGCTGCTCAGACATCCAGTATGTCCATTAAAATGGCCATCTTGAAAATCTTGTTATTGCTACAGATGGTCATATTGACATGGGACTTTAGCTTGAACCTTATTATTAGGGATGGACACAAACACTTGGCCCAGCAACCCAGACCCAGTTGGATTTTGCACTTCCTGGAAATACCCAGACCAGTGGGTTTTAAGATAAAAGTTAAATCCCAGTACCTGGCCAAATTTCCCTACTCATCCATCCATACTTATTATGATATCTAGTTGGTTCTAAATGAATCCAATCTTACGTCAGTATGGCCAGCATGATAGTCATCTTGAAAATTTTATCATTACTACTTCTTCTGGATAGATGGTCATATCAACATTGGCTTAGGGTCATAAAGAATCTGTGCAAGATGGTCATATGAAATGGAATGAAAAGTCATATTGACATGGGGTTTTCATCAGAAGAATTTTTTATGGTAACTAGTTGGTCCTAATGAAAATTATGCCAGTCTGACATCCCATATGACCACCATCATGGCCATCTTGAAAATCTTATTTTCATTCCTCCTAATAGGATAGTCATATTGATATGGGGTTTTCACCAGAAGACATGATGAAAGAAGAAATAGTCTTGTTTTGTATTCCTGGATATTCTTTTTGGCCAATAGAGCAATCATCCTGTCAGGGGACTCTTGTTGAGCATGATTGACTAAAAAATTTGAAGGTATCATACCATGTAAAACTCTCCCAATCATGTAAATATGGTTACATTTCCTCCAGTTAGCTGTGTTAGCAGGGTTAACACATCTCCACTAATGAGAAATGTGTTTTGATGTGAAATAACTGAAGTATTTAGAGTGGTTTACATTTCTGTTGCACATTTATCAACATGTCTTGAATTGTTATAAATTGAACCCCTACCTCATAGTATATATTTAAGTGTGCTTGTGAATTTCAGTAAGAGAAAAATGTGAATTTTTGATAATGTAACATTTCTTGCAGTCACAATGTTTGCAATTTTTTCTATTTTACAATAATTTCTAAATTAACAGTAATATATTTGATTTTAGAAATAGGATGATGTCAGTTTAATTATGTTTGTGTTTTATTATTGTCCAGCTGTTAAAAGTTAATTGATTTGTACATTTACAGAAATTGAAACTTCTTATTTCAGCTCCAGATGAGCATGTAGCAGAGCTACAAGAGCAGATAACGGTCCTTGACAGCAAAGTCACAGATCTGGATTCCGAGTGTGAGGCCCTAAGAGAGGAAAAACTACAACTCTTGGGACAGAACAAGGTTTGAAGCAAAAATATTATAGGAAGTAGTTTATAATCGATTGAATAGCAAATTGCATGCTTTCTGGCTTAACATAGTGTTTGGAATCAAATGAAATTTAAAATTGATGAATGGTCCATGCTTGTTATTAGTTTTCTTGCTTGTATCTAGATAAATCGAGTGGTTTACTGGCACATGTTTTTTGTATGCCACATGTTGGTGCTTTGGTTGTACTAAACAATTGAAGAATATATTAACTTGTAACTGTTATCCAAATATTTTACTTTTCCCCTAATTTTGTCCCTGGAGTTTATTGAAACAAAACATGAATTATTTTAATTCCTTTATCGAAAATTATAATTGAAAACTTTTTCCAACAAGTCTTGGATTATTTTAATTCTTTATCACACCTGTAGCAAAACATCAATATTTGTGGCAATATAAATTTTTGTAAATTGTTTGAAATTTCTTATTCCGTTGTGATGTCATGATGTTTCTTGTCAGAAAGAGACAATAAAATATCACTGTTGACAAACTCAGCTTCAAATTCAAACTGTAATTATCTGGGTTTTGAAGTTGAAGCAATAAAACGGATGTTTGTAACAATATAATCATCTTCATGTACTGAAATCCATAAATAAAAAATTGTTATGCCCCTGTTTTTCCACAATCAGAGATTGATGGTGAATAAAGGTGATAAAGATTTATATTTGAATTTGATTTAGAGTTGCAGTTTAAATATTTAGATTTTCTTATTTTTTTTCATGTCACTTTTTCCCCATTGATGCAAGCCTTGGGTAAGGATTTACTTGCTGTTTTATGACCCATATCTGCTCATGATAAGATTTTCTAATTTCTCATGAATATATTTCTAATTTCTCGTGAATATATTCCTAATTTCTCATGAACATATTCCTAATTTCTCATGAACATACACAAACCTGCTTTAATCAATCATTGCAAGCAGGCATAAACTTTTCTTGAAAGGTGGACCCAACATGACCTTTCACTCAGATTGAGTGAGTCAGCCATATTTTCTCTTCCAAACACAGTCAACATCCTTTGATGTATAAGAGTTTATTTCAAAGGCTCATTGATGATGTATTTTTTGTTTATGCACATTCATGAGAAATGAGGAAATCTTATTGCTGGCAGGCATGGGTGAAAAGAAAGTGTAATGGACTTTCTTCCATGGCTTGCAACAGTGCTTTCTCCCATACAACAATGACAACAACAACATGATAATAATAATAATAACAATAATAATAATAATAATGTCTTTAATTTAAGAGGGTAAGCCAGTTAGTTAAATACAACTAATCTGCCTTGAGGCACCCTGAACTAAAAGAATACAAGTTTTCTCTCACTCTGTTGAAAATAAATGTTTACAAGAAAATACATCTACAAATACATGCTAAAATACATTATGAAAGGAGGACAATATAACTGCATAAATAAATTTTTGCTTCAGCTGTCTGACAACATTGTTTTGAAATGATTTTAAGGAATTTCTTTATATATATGTATATAGCTATAGTGATCACTTCTGCTTAGATATACTGTTAGGCTATACTGCAGAAATGTAGCATGTATTCAGGTTTATATGATTGTTGTACTTATGACATAAAACATTATTAGGTACAGAGATAGAGAGAGGTTTATACACATTTTATACTTTTAAAAACATGACACAAAACAAACAGATATAACATGGTAGGAATAGTGACACAATAAATCCCAGAACTCAGTCTGAAACTTATTTTGTTTTCATAGTTTATGAATATGTAGGTTTGAAATACTGCACATGCATTTTTTAAAGGATTTAACTGAATCAGCAGATTGAAAGTGAGCAGGAAGTGAGTTCCATATTTTAAACCCTGAATACTGCAGACTTCCTTTGATTTGTTTAATGCAAAGTTTGAATTCTGCATTTTTTTAAAAATTCTGTCTTAGATTAAAGATATAAAACATTTTGTAGAATATTTATCTCATTATACTCTTGAACAGCTCCTTTGATACATTTAAATAAACCATAACTGCTTCAGAAAATCCATTCTCTCATGTATTCATAAACATTTTAATTCTATTTACATGTCAGATAAAAATGCATCAAAGAGGTATGTAGAATCAACCAAGCTGCTTGTTTTTGAAGCCAATGAATTTGTCTAAGTATTACAATTTCCCATATAGTTGAACAGTAGTCAATTACTGGAAGTATATAAACACTGTAGTAAGAATTCAGGATTCCTTTGGCAGATACTTCTTAATTCTACTAAGCAATGATGTTTTAGATATGAGGAACCTTCAAACACTGTCTAATTGGTTTTCCCACATAAAATTTATGTCAGCGATTACTCTTGAGAGCTTTTATCCTTCAAATTTTCAATTGCAATATTATTAATGTACAGCGATATATATTTCTTTTCAAACTTTGCAAGTTTTTTAGATTTTCCCATAAGCATGCATTTTATCTTAGATATATTTATCACCATCTTATTGGGGGGGGGGGGGTTGTCTTTTGACCACTTATTAGTAAACTTAGTGTCTGAACTTAGTTTGCATTCCAGGGTATGTACATTGCTATTTGATGAAGAGATTGTTGCATCTTTTGCAAACATGTCAGTCATTCTATGTTACTACAGAGTGGAAGATCATTGATAAATAAAAGAAAGACAAGGAGACAGATTATGAAACCTTGAGGAACACTGTGCCTTGTATAACATGGGATAGAGTGGACATTTCCGATAGAGACTTGTTACTTTCTATCACATGAATATAATTGAATCATTTTTTTGTATGGTCATGAAGTCTGTCACTATGTAGCTTACTTAGGGGAATATCATGAGAAACCAGATCAAAGGCTTAAAGCTGCCAAATATTATTCCAGTTAGGTTCCATTATTCATCTCTTACACATGCACACATGCAAATGCATAGGTGGAAATTACATCTCTATACATTTCTCTGGAACTTTTCTCACACTTAGGTCTTATATTAGTAGTTGATAAAAATAAATGCACTAACAAATTTGTAGGTTTTATCAACTATTTGTATTTTGATTTCCAGGGTGCAGTTTTGCTGCTGACCCAGCTAGAAGAGAAATCCAATCAACTGACAGAAGCTGAAAATAAAGTGTCCGACCTTGAGAAGGTTGGAACAACAAATTGATTAAATGTTGATATTGTAGCTGCCTTTTTACGCCAAGGGCATCGCTGTGGATGTTACCCATGTCCATCTGTCTCATCCCATCCCATGCTATCCCAACATGTCCCATTCCCTCCAATGCTATCCCATCTGATTCCATCCCAAATTTTCCTGTCAATTTGAAAAAGTAATTCAAACTCAGTAACTTTTGAAGGACATTATGGATTGAAACAAATTTGTTATGAGACCTAACATTAAGTGGACTTTTGTAAAACATGTATCCCCACATTTCCCCATTTTGATGTAAAACTCAAGTTTTAGCTATTTGGGTAGATTCATGTGGGTATAGACTGACCCAGGGGCAAATGTCCATTAGGTATATGCACTTGTCTTTTCATGTCCAGCAAGTATGTACATGGTGGGAATTTTTATAGTTCTGAAGCTACATTCCAGTGGCTAAGTCCCATGGAGTAAATGCAGACTCTAGAGCCAAAATCAGTTGCATATAAATTTGTCTTTATTGTTTAGGATGTGTACGGTTACATGGTTATAAGGCAGGGATCCAGTCAACTACATGTAGAAATAAGTTTTTCCAGTCAGACTAAATAATAGTGAAAAACTATTACACTGATTCTAGGTTATGCTATCATCTTAATATTCATATTTCAAAAGGGTAATGTAGTATCAAATGAACAGGGAATCTAGTTTATGCTTTGTAAATGAAAGGAAATTAAGTTTTCATTCTCAGTTTAAAAAGTTTTATTTGTCTGAAAACCATAAACAGGATCATTTAGTATACTTTCTTGGGATCAACAATGATGACTAGAAATACAGGGACATGTATAACAGAAATGGGCTTTTTCCTGAATAAAGTATAGTTCATCAATGATCATGATAAAAACACATTTCAAGGTTAATAATATAGTTTAAAACAAAATTTATCTATCAAACTGTTCCATTGTATAAATGGGATACACCCTATTCCCATTGACTTAAACATTTTGTGGCATCAGCAAAGTCACATTTGATATACTAGATCTGTTAAACAGAATTCAATATTTATTAAATAATTTCCCTGGTTTTTCACCTGACAAAAAATCAAGCTTATTAAAAGAAATAATACAATTTTAAACTTTGTATTTTGGAAAACAGAAGAATATTTTTAAGAAAAGTAAAATTTTTTTGTTTTCTTAATGTAACAAAGGTTCAAACTTTTACAGGTTTTACAACTGTGATATCTATTATTCTTTTGGTCACTTGTAACTTCAGGCTGTCTAGGTTGTACCGTACTGTATATCTGCAATCATTATGTTTCTAGGAACTAGCTAAGCTGAAGGAAGAGAATCGTGAGATGCATAAGGACATCAAGAAGATGTACAAGACACATGAGAAGATGAAGAAAAAGCTGGACAGTATGTCTGCCAGTGAGAAAGCTCTGCAGCTTCTTGAAGTTGTGGCACAGCTGGTAGGTGGAGCATTTTGATACATATTAATCAGACCAGTTCCAGCTGATTTGACCCCTATGGCTTTTTAATGTTGGATGTGTTACAACTCTATGGTCTTAAACTTAGTAACAGAAAAGAGCGAAAACCAACAAGTTTTGTAACATTGAACAAATAATTTATTTCCCTAGAATACAAAGTGAAAATTTAAAAAGAACTTACAGTATTCTGAATTAAATCCAGAATAGTCCTAAAAGTTCTATTACAAGTCAGTTATGAAGTTCCAATTGAATTCCAGTGGTATTCCAAATAAATTCAGATATTGAATGTGTTGATGTGCCCATAGTATTGAACATGCTAATGTGCCAATGGCCTGGAATGTGGTGATATGTTAACATTCTTCTGATGTATCACAATAATATGATCCAGAATGTTTTTGACTGAATTCACTATAATTCCAAATTAATGTTTTAGTTTAAGAATATTATGGAACACTTTGTAATTCCAGTGAATAATAATTTGAATAAATAAATCCACCCAAACACAACAATAATACTGAATCTGCTTTGGATGTTAAGGTAAGAAGGAATAATCCTAATGTAAACAAGATTATATACCCCTCTACTTAACCTAGTTTGCAATTACCATTTTCTGGAAATACTCTGTCACCTTAATGGGAAATTTCATTCTGGAAGATTCTAAGGTCAGGATATTGTGTCCCTATAAAATTCAGCTTCATCAGAGTAGTTCATTTATAGTTATCTCTCCATTTCTTGAAAATTGTATTTACACATCATATCTTGCAGGGGATATTCTGTAATCACAAATCACTCTAAAACTGCACTGAAAAATCAACCCAGTGTGTGAAAATTACACATCATATTTTCAAGTCCAACCTTTGTTTCTTCACTAAATACGTCCTATTTTTAAAAATTCCCCACTTTGTTTCACATGGAGGCTGGAATTTCCCCCTTAAATTTTCAGTTCAGTAATAGATCATGGGTGGTCCATGCATCCACAAGTGCCCTCATTATGTCACTAGGCATTTGTCAGTTATCAAAACTAAGGAAAAAATTCTACTTTTACAAAATTTTGGTAATTGTTTCTTGTTTTGATTATTGACTAATTGGGAATAAAGATCACAGTGTGATATGTTCAGATACTCATTAGAAAAGAAGGAAAAAATTTAGCAGTTTAATCCATTTTTCAGGTTCATGAGATTCACAGCCAGGTCCCTGATGCAGCAGAAAGTGTAAACACAAGACTAAAGGCTGCAGGTACAGATTTGGCCAGCATTAAACAAGACCAGGAACAAACCCAAAAGGCCTATGAAGCTTGGGAAGATAAATATCAAACAAATAATGGAAATGCTCCTAAAAAGTCTGACAGGTACAAGGAATATCTGTATATATACATAGACTCATCTAATAATTGTCACCACAAACTAACAAGTAATATCCATATGTACAGACATGTTAAGTAATTGTTACAACATACTTATGAGCAATATCCACATTTATGGGAAACTAATGGCAAGCTTTCCTACATACTCAACTTTGGGCAAGCCCTAGACTCAAACCCATGTGGATAGAGGTGAGATATCAGTGATCCGTAAAGGCAAGCATCTTAGACCACCTGGCCACCCAGGGCTCCTCATATGTTGTGATATCTGTATGTCTGTTTGTCAGTTAAAAATTTCATTTCCACACAGTAACTTGTGTTACACACTATAGATAGTTACCAAACTTTGTGGATAACCTATACTCAGGGGTAATGAAGAATCCAATTAGTTCCAAGGTCAAAATGTCATGATCACTGACTGAAAGAAGAAATATTGTTTTTTGCACAAGAAGAAGTGGTTCTGCACGATATCTTAAGTTCTCCATGATTTATAGTTAACAAACTTTGTGAATGGCTTGTGCTTCTGGAATGGAAGAAACCTATCAGTTTTGGGTTCAAAGGTCAATGTCACTGTGACTGATAGAAAAAAATTTCTGCACAATAACATTAGTTTTCCACCACATACCTGGATCAGACTTTTTAAATGGGCTGCACTTGATTTCAGGAAGAAGTCTAATGACTTGGAGGCATTAAGTTCAAAGGCCAAGGTCACAATGAACAAAAGAAGATAAATGGTTTCCTCACAATAACATTAATTTCACAGACACAAACCAAACTCTGTGGATAATGTACACTAGGGAAAGTTATGAAGCCTATCAGTTTTAGGATCAAGGGGTCAAAGGTTAAGATCACTATCATGAAAGAAGAAAAGTGGTGTTTGCTAACAAAAGTTTCAGTTATCTACATAGAAGACTATTAACCACAGGCAGATGTATATATGCCATTCACATTAATCTTGGTAAATAAATGCATTCACTTTATTTAATGAGGACAATCTCTGTTGAGGAGGAGCCATATTTTCTTACTTTTTTGCTTTATTTAACAACTTGTAATACTTTCTTAAATTATCCATCATCTATCATGGATGTCACCATTGTGTCTGAAATAAAGTACAGTGACAATGTACTAATTTCACTTTGCTGCTTTTAAAATTTGTATTTAATTTCTTATTTTCCTAATTAATTATTACATACTAATCTTTACAGTTGAGTAATTTCACTTTATTTGTCTTAATTGTTTCACTGCTTATGATCTACTGAGCTGTATGCATAGAGGTAAATAAGCAGATGTGAAGCAATAGCATCACATGAGATAAAACGTCTAGTCCAATTCACTCTTTATTCAGGTCATGTCCAGGATATAGAGATTGAACCTTTTACCCCATGAAGGAGGTTAACAGAAACACATGTAAATATTTCAGTCCTCATCCTTCATAAAACAGTCATCATTCAGTCATGCTGAATGTTTAACTTTGTTTATGTTGTTGACCAGACCACTCTGTTGGTACTATTCCATACTCTCTATCACTTCAGGGATGCAGAAGCTGAGCAGTTGTACCAGGCTAAGGAGGCCATTAAAAAACTATACAAGGAGAAGATGCTGAGAGTATCAGCTCTTGAGCTTATGAAGACAGGAAATGTACAGCAAGTGGTTGAGTCCAGATCAGCTGTTAAAGGTATTTGCTCTCTTTTTACAGTATCAGAGGCAGGACCTTTACGCCAGTATGATAAGATAAATCTTACATTTTGAGATTAGATGATTTTAAATGAAAGGTATAATAATACATTGCTGCTTGCAGAAATTGGAATGTTGTATTATTCATGGAGTCTGTCTATTAAATAATCACAGATTGCATTACTGAATGTTGTTACATGATGTTACTGAACATTGTTTTATACCCATATGCAGTTTGTTTGGTATTTGTGTCTAAAAATTGTACATTTTATCATTCAGTGATATAGTATTTTAATACCTATACCAAATTGAAAATCTAAGGTATGTTTGAATGTAATTTATACCTAATTGAAAATCTGTGGTATGTTTGAATGTAATTTATACCAAAAATCTGTGGTATGTTTGAATGTAATTTATACCAGATTGAAAATCTGTGGTATGTTTGAATGTAATTTATACCAGATTGAAAATCTGTGGTATGTTTGAATGTAATTTATACCAGATTGAAAATCTGTGGTATGTTTGAATGTAATTTATACCAAATTGAAAATCTGTGGTATGTTTGAATGCAATTTATGCCTCATCAATAAAACTTTGAAATTCTCTTGATGATGACTTCCTTGAAGCAACATTCTCATTCACTCCTTTCAGAGACACCTTTATAGGAGTACTAAATAAGAAACCTAAATTTTTAGCAAATCATAATAGAATCAATAAGATTATACACCATATGCCATTTGCCTCTTCCAAGACCACCAGCAGGTAACAACAAGTTGTGCCTGTGGTCATCCATTCAAGAATAATAAACACGTGTTACTGAAATGTCCACTTTGTACTAGACAAAGGCATGCACTGTTCACTTTGCTTATGTCTGACACAAAGACAAAAATTAATATTGACTTAACTCCCGGAATTCTTGGTTCTATCCAGATCATCATTTTACTGACAGTGATCATGAGAATTAATTCACTATGGTTTGAAATAAATACACAAATCTGGCAGATTTAAGTGAATACGTATCATACCATATAAATCCATATTACTTACCACATCCACCACTACCCCACACCATTACCCAAAAGTTATGGATAAATACACAATGCATTTCTGTTCCATTCTTCATCCTTCATGACAGATTTTTTTACCAAAACATTTGTCACAATTTTAACTTTAATTTCTAGTGTTGGGGTGGGTTTTTTTTGACACTTTGCTTATTTTCATAATTTTAATAATGTAGGTCAGAAACATGTGACAATCTCTGTTGTGGAATTCAAAACACTGCTGCAAGGTCAAGGTTGTTTTCTGACATACCGTAATTAATTTTCATGAAAATATGAAAAATATATACAGTAATGAAGGAAATAATATTTAACCAATGCATATCGTTATTACCAGTAGGTAGACAAATAATACAACCATAAATATGCAGTCCTATTAATGAATTTTTGTAACAAAGCAAGAAAGTGAGTAGTTATATTAAGAAAAGCCCTCTTTCTAAAAATAGATGCACACGCATGGTGCAATATGTGTTCCTGGATGTTTCGGTTGGGGGAAAAGTTTAGTTATATATCGACTTTAGTGCCTCAGTGTGTTGTTTATGAATAGTTACAGTAATGTTTTATCGAGAACAATGAAATCAGGACGAAAAGTATGGTTTGAAGTCACTTGTGCATTTATTCCTAAGTACATGTATTAGGGGTTGTTTCAAAGAATGTTACAAATCTTTCTGACTGCAATTTTACACAAAACTTGTAGAAAATAAAAGAATTAAGTGGTAGTTTATTAAGCATTTTTACGAACTTGCAATTACAAGACTCTAATCTTGTTACTGCTATCAGTTAAAATTAATTACAATGTATAGCTTCTGCTGTGCATTTTTTAAGTTATATGGCCAAAACACACTGCATTTACCTCAATCCAAACACACATACTACAAGTATGAATAGAATGGGTATGAATATAATAATTTTTATACACGTACAAAATGTGTTGAAATAAACATATAATACACATTTTTCAACTTGAAAATAAGGCATTGCTTAAAATTGTAAAAAGCATACTGTGAAATAGAGCACATAATTAAAATAAGATAATGCATTTATATATATATATATATATATATATATATATATATATATATATATATATATCGCATTTCTTGCTTTGGTCTCACTTCTCCTTGTTTAGCTTCCACTTCTCCCTGTTTAGCTCCCACTTCTCCCTGTTCTGACCAAAAGGAGAAGTCATTTCTCCCTTAAATTTAAGTCTAGCTTGACCCCTGTATATATATATATATATATATATATATATATATATATATATATATATATATATATATATATATATATATATACATATAATTTGTTCTTGTATGGATGTTCATATTTTCATGTTGAAATGTACCAGACAGTATTTTGACCTAAACTTTGTGATTGTGAGTCATGACCATATTTGTCAAGTATAAACATAACTAATTTGACTGAGTAGCTTTAACTATTCAGTTACTGATTATAGACACTATTCTATCAAATGCTATGCATCATAGGACATAATGCCATTCTCTTCCAGTGAACCATATTCATTCAGGACTGAAATTGACCTTCACTGCCTCATTGCATGCATTTATGTTACATAACAATTTTTCAGGTATTATGGATTATGCTATCAAATTCAAAACAGTTTGTCAAGATTTTAATTTTCAAAGCCTTTTTGCTGTTAATTCTGTAATACAGCTTAAGTTATCATGTTATCTATTTTGAGGTGCTATCTTCTGCTTAATAGCTTACAATCACTCAAGCAAAACCTATCAAGGACAAAGCTGCAATCAGCAAATTGTACATGGATATTGCAGCACTTCACTGGATCTTGAATTTCTCCATGACACAACTTCTGAGGAAGAATCATGATGTCACTGTAGTATCAAATTTTCTGACTGATTATCTTGAGTTTAACTGATGAAAATGTTGACATTAGACCAAAAAAATGTGTTTTATTTGTAGATGTGTTAAAATCAAAGTTTCAGACAAATGTTATGTATGGTTCTAACTAGATGCTATTCATTCAGACTTTCCTTTCATGTGATAGACTATCTCTTTTATTTACTTTTTTTATGGCTCTATGTATATTTTTTGAAAACCTAATTTTTATGCACAGACACTCACTGTAGTTTTTTTTACTTTACAGAGGATGTCGAAGTAAAGAACTTAGAGATGCAGATGGCCAGCCTTGACAACAAAGTGATAGACATGGAGTCAGAAAACAACTCTCTTAAAGATGAAAAAGACAGACTAAATGCCAAGATCCAGGTACAGTGTCGTAAAATGGAAAAATTTTCAAAATCTTCAATTTTTTATTTATGAAAAAGTTTTTTCATGGTTCTTCAAGCATAAGAATGGATAATTTACAATTACCACACGAAGAGAAAGCTATCTGTCACAGAAACTTCTTCAGCACCAGGGTTTGGATGGCATATGTAATTGAGTAGCCCTTCTTGCCCAACTGTGGCCTTTTCTGCCCATCTTTGACTACATGTTGACATAGCCCTGATATAGTCTCAAGCAGTCTACATGGTACATTTATGGACATGTCAGGATGTGACTCTCTGAAAGAATGGGGGATGTGTAGCATGAACTAACTCCTGAAATAGAAAAAACAGCCAGGTAGAGTTTGGGGAGTCTGTCTCGCTGTACATTTTTTCCCAAAATGACATTAGATGACAGCATCAAATCCATGAAAACTAAGGTAGACATCAGAGAATATGGCAGATCTGCTTTTCAACACAAATTGTATACTCTTTTGTAAGTTGCCCCTACCCTGACACATAAATAGGCGAACTTTTATTAATCACTACTTTCTCTCCTTCAAGTACTGGGAATGGTGGTAACATTTAATCTTTTTAATGGCAGGAGTTAGAAAAGACCAATGAGGAGTTGAAGATGCAAGTGGAGCTACAGACTGCTTTGAATGCTGACACTGAGAGTTCTGCTGTAAGTACTTTAAATTTAGTTACTGTATATACCTTATATTTTCACATACTAGCCAAATAATTGAGGAAAAAATAAAAACCTGAAAGAAGGGAGGTCAGCTTATCAGTGGGACAAGGTCTAAACTTAGGTTTTTTGTTGACTGCCAGTATATATTTGGGGTCAACTTATATGCAAATGAACTTATATGTGAGTATATATGGTACTTATAAGTCGAGTCCAACTACAAAACAGCATACAGACCCTGATGTGCCATCACATAATGTACCAGTAGATAAAGCTCTCTGTTGTTTGTTCTGCTGGTTACTCCTAACTAACTGCATTATGTGATGACAGATCTGGGTCTGTTCAGTTTGCATTTGAACTTGATTTAAAAGAGGTTACAGAGCATTTTATTGGTATCATTGTTGATTATTGTGCAGAATGTTAAATTTTGTCAGTATCATTTGTACTGTGTATTGGGACACCAAATATTTTGGGATGCCGTAATGTATTGGAATACCATGCAGGTTGGGACACCATATATTAATTTTTAAAGTTATTTTTGTATACACTGCATGTTATATGACAAATCTTGTTTTGAGTTATACATTTTATGAAATGATTTTCAAATAATAAGATTTATGTTTAGCTGGTAAAAATCAGTAATAAAGAATATTAAGTATCAGATTTAAAAATGAAACCATTGAGAATTTGCATGTAAAAAATGCATGCAAACTTAAATTTTATTTATTGAAAAGGTAACATCATAAAACTGCTATTAATGTTACTTATTTTAACTTCTATATTTATTAACTGCAAATTTTTTAATAACAAGAGTTTGGGTAATAATGAAGTTTGTGCACATGAGAATGAGTTAAACATTTGTCCTAAAATATGTTTCAGCAAAATAGCTTGTATTTTAAATATGTGTGAATGTTTGTCTGTATGGAATGAGAGATTTATGGATGGATTCTACTTAGATAGTGAAGGTACAAAGTGTTTAATTAAAATGTTATTCCAAAGCCCAAAACCTTCTATGTACATGGCAATGAGCAATGAACATAAGTCAAGTATTGCTTAACAAACACACATACCAATACTAGTGTAATGAAAATCCTTTAAGCTATCCAAATTCTTGATTGCTGACTGAACCTCTTTTATAGAACACATTCTTGGTTGACCTGTGTGAAGATTTAGGCAAAATATTTTCTTTCCATGCAAGAGGCAAAGCATCTTTGCTACTTGACAATATATTCTCTATGACTGGGATCAATACTGGGTTTTATTTTCTTTTCTTTTTTTTCCTGTTAATATATCCTAAAGTTATATTGTAATAATGAATTGTGAAGTGTTACTTATTGTAGCAATGTGTGATAAATTTTCTTTTCAGATGTTTCAATTCATTTTGAAATTGCTGTGCATACTGGTACATCTGTGCATTTAAAAAGAATCTAATGTCGCTTCCATATTTCAGCCTAATTTGTATGTAAAAAAAATCTGCACAATTAAACGAATCCAAAGTCAGCTTCCAAGGGTCAGGTTGCTTTGTAATTTTATTTTAAATCCTTGTAGAAATTATAGGACACATAATTCAACCAGGAATTTAAAGACCCAATGAACTTTATTTATTCTGTAGAAATTATAGAACACCTTCTTCAGTCCACAGATTTAAGTACTTATAAAAATTTGGCTGTTTGCAAAATGTGTTAACATGCACAAAATAAATGATTTCACAAAACTCTCTCTCATTTATATATTTAAATCCAATTTTATTTTATTTTAGCTGTGGGAAAATGTTTAGCCAGATGAACTGCTGTTTTCGTTTCATATAAAAAGAATATATTAGAAAATGTGCTTGTATGAATATGCACAAAAGTAAAAATGGACTGGTCATGAAATAAAAACCTTAAGTACAATGTACATTTGTATATAAATTATCTTTTAAAATGAGATACGGTTACGTTACAGTGCCAATATGCAGGTTATTTTGATTTGATAATTGAGGTCCATACTACTTTATTTGTCAATTTATAATGCAACACCTTTATATGTAAAGGATAGACCTAGATTGCCTGGAGCATCATGCTTCAGCAGATCAGTGTTAACCTTGTTTGTGACAAATTATGGGGAAATAAGTGTATATATCCTGACTTAATATGTAATGCAAGATTGAGTCTACTCTTATACAGGCCTCATAGTCAGGAAACTGAGCACAAGCACTGAATTGAGACGCAAAACTGCAAAATTAAAAATCATACTTCTAGTCACTCAACAATATCATTCAAATTGGGCATGTTGGGTTTTGGTAGAAATTCAAAATGTAATTTGGCATGTTGGGTTTTGGTAGAAATACAAAAAGTTAAGTTGGCATGTTGGGTTTTGGTAGAAATACAAAATGTAATTTGGCATGTTGGGTTTTGGTAGAAATACAAAATGTAATTTGGCATGTTGGGTTTTGGTAGAAGTACAAAAGGTAATTTGGCATGTTGGGTTTTGGTAGAAATACAAAATGTAATTTGGCATGTTGGGTTTTGGTAGAAATACAAAAAGTAAGTTGGCATGTTGGGTTTTGGTAGAAATACAAAAAAATATGTTGATCCCCTAATTCATGATTCTAACCTTCCTGTGAGTGAAGATAAGCCAGATACAAGAATTTAACAATTGAGTGGGAGTTCAATTTTTGGGTTCAGACAGTTTCATGAATATGGTGCCAGTTTCCTTTTGATTGTGTGTTTTATATACAAGGAATTAGTGCATTTAAATGTTCATTTTGATACAGGAACTGACCAAGCAAATAGGGGAGCTTGAGCAAAAACATGCAGGTCTTGAGGCAGCTCTTATGCAGGAAAAGATGTCACATGTAAATACCCGTGAAGAACTTGAAAATCTTCGCAAACAGATTGAGGTCATGAAACAGGAGTTTGAGAATGAGAAGGAATCCATGAAAGCAACTATACTGAGCAGCCAACAAACAACTGAAGTGGAGGTCCAGATCATAGAAGAGGTAGAGAATATGGTATCATAAAGACCTGAATTCAGTAGGAATTATGGGTATTACAAAGAAGTCGTAAGTTATGTATTGTAGAGACCTGAATTCAGTAGGAATTACTGGTATCACAAAGAAAAGTTATGTTTTTTAGGTTATTTGGAATATTAAGATGAATTTAAAACCAAAAACGTTATTAATTTTACATCAATCATGCAGTAAGCTCTAGAAGAATAGACCACTCAGACTTGATAACAGAGTTATTAGTTTAAACAGTTTTTAAGATGCAGGAATCCAGAGAAATAAATGGAGAACATTATTTAGGTCACTGTATGGTAGACACATAGTCATAAAAGCTTCAACATTCCAGTGATGATAATATTTATGTAGGCTGTTGCATACTGAAATTAACCATGACTGCTCATGCTTCATATTGGCATACCCTGTCAATCAACCTTGCTGATTGGCATAACCTCTCAATCAACCTTTGCTGATTGGCATACCCTCTCAATCAACCTTGCTGATAGGGCTGATAGGTATACCCTGTCAGTCAACCTTGCTGTTTGGCATACCCTCTCAATCAACCTTGCTGATTGGCATATCCTCTCAAACAACCTTGCTGATTGGTATACCCTGTCAGTCAACCTTGCTGATTGGCATACCCTCTCAGTCAACCTTGCTGATTGGCATAACCTCTCAGTCAGCTTTGCTGATTGGCATACCCTCTCAATTAACCTTGCTGATTAGCTTACCCTCTCAATCGGTCTTGCTGATTTATAATAAATATTGATACTACATATTTCCAAAACTGATTAAGAGTTCAGTTAGATTTACTTCTGATATCTGCATAAATTTGAGAGTGGCAGAGGATAGTGCAAGTTTATGCTAATGTAACTTTATTGGAATTCAAAGAGTAAAGAAAAATAAAACTTACAATATTAATATGAGGTATTAAAAATTCATGGTCATCACCATCAAATTTCTGTATGTACAACCATTCCCTATCTACAGTGGTGGCTGGGGGAAAATGTTTCCATGGTAAACAATAAAGAAATAACAATTTTGACTTCTAGACAGAATTACATGTTTTGTTTGTGGGAGATGTCAAGTTGCACTGCATTAGAGCTAAATAAATTTCAAAATGTTTTAATGTTTCTATTTATGGTCAACAATTGGTATGGCCATGACCATACACAAGCTGTACCATCTGCAACAGCCTTCAGATTATTTCATCCATGGCACCCATGATAAAGCCTAATCTTTGAATATAATAAAATAAATAAACTGGCCATTTTACATACCGATAATATTATTTTTATTATTACTATTGCATAAAATTTAGTTCTGTCCTTTTGTTCTTGATTGCATTCATTGTTACATTTACATCACCTTTAAAAGAATGAGTGAAAGAAAGGCATCAATAGTTACCTGACACAACAGACCATGATATATTACTTCACCTTCTCCAGCATGCATTTGGTATTCACAATACAGTATTGCTATGTTTCAAGTCCAACTAAGTTTGACAAGACACAAATTGTGTCAGTTAAAGGAAACCATTCCAGTCCAGTTGATCTATATTTTGGTGATCCACTGGGGTTCTGTTCTTGGACCCTTTCTATTCATTCTGTACATTCAGCCCCTCAAAAGTCATAGATCATCATCCAGTGTCTCACCAATTGTACACTGATGACACCCAAATATATAAATCTAAGCATCCAGCTGAAGGTGATGCTACCATCTAAGCAATAGAGAGGTGCATTTCCAATGTGACATCATGGATGACATGTAACAAACTGCAGATGTGTGATTTTAAAACTGAAGCCATCCTGATCACCACACAAATACTTTGCCATTCACATCCTTTGTCTCAAATAATAAGTATCAGCAATACCAACATTAAGATCACACATTTCATATGAAACCTCAGTGTCACTCTCGATAGTATTTTCTCAATACACCAACAGGTCATGAAAATATGCAAGACTGCATATCTGGAGCTTAGACACATCAGATCCATTCAGTTTCTTTGTGGTGTTGCCACTAAAACACTTGTGTGTTCTTTAGTATTTTCTAGAGTTCACTATGGTAATTATCTTCTATCATTTAAGTATCTGCTACAGATACTGCTTCAGACAGTTCAAAACACAATTACTTGGATCATCCTTAGAATACCAACAACCAAGCACTCTTCCCCCTGTTCTGTACTGGCTACCCATTCACTCCAGAATCAAACACAGTATTTGGGTTGTTTTGATACATTTCATTCACTACCTCCAGCCCAAAATACTTATTTGACCTCATCCATGTGACCCCTTCTAGATACTTATGCTCCTCTTCCAACACTTGTATTCTCATTATTTCCACTATTCCACAAGTCCTACTGACAGCGTTCTTTTGCATACCACAGCCCAGCTACTTGAATTGCCTGTTGAACTTAGACATAATGACATTGTGATCTCATTCAAGAGGGCTCGTAAAAACTCACTTATTTTGACTGTAAGAACATGCTTAAGACTTGATAATGTTTCTTTACCTCAGTTGTTTGCAGCTTGTTTTTGTTTATAATTTCACAGTGTGTGTTTTTGCAACCTCTGTGTGTGGTGGGGGTGTCCTTATGTGTTAAATAATATTATGAAGCAGTTAAAACTTATAAAGAATAAGCACTGTACTAAGTCCCTGTTATTATTAGTATTATTATTATTATTATTTTGTACACTCTCTTTAGATGTTGTCTGTAATATGGAAATAAAAAGTATCTTCCTTCTGTGCAAAATGCCAGAATGAGCCATACCTGTGATTTATCCACAAACTGGATTTTTCATTGATATGTGGCAGATTAGGCAGTTTTTTTGTATTCTCCTGAACTTGCTTATTTAGTCCCCTTTACATATGTCACATGTTAGACCTGGCTCTGCTTAGTTGTTTCAGTAATGAATTTTGCTTCCATTCATCCACATACTTATCAATTTATTTAAAGAAGGATCAAATTAGATTTACTGCTGATAACTGCATAGACGTTACAATTTGGAAAAGAGAGAGCAAGCACACTGTATCTTTTCTTGAAACCTATCTTTCAAGCGTGAAAGCAAATGATCTCCTTATGGCCACAAAAAAAGTTATTCCCCTTTGCCAAAAAAATGGCATCCAATTCCGATTCTTTTAGAATACAAAATACATACATTTAAAAACAAGAGTTATTGAAAATAGCAATACATTTTGTCAATTATATCTTAAGAAATCATACAAAATAAAAATATAACAAGTATCACTCAAAGTAGATTTAAAAAATCTATAAATTGACATTTGTAAAACTCATGAATCATAATAATCTTGAGGCACTGTTATAATAATGCATTGTGAGATAGTAACTGATGATGAGCATTTTAGACAAGAAACTTAAAAGTAGGCTTAATTCAACCAGAGTAAAATATTGTTGTGCATCTAAGATGAAGTAAAGAAGAAATAGTAACAGGAAACATGGGATTAGATACATTAATGTTAGAGATGATGTACAATTAAAGACTAGCATAAACTATGTGCAGTTTTATAATAATTGAGTCAAAATTTCTTTAAACAGTTTTAGAAGTTTGTCTGCAAACAATTGTTTTGGTTTTTTAATAACAGTTTTTCTCCAGTCTGCATTTAAAACAAATTGTATTTACAGTAAACTATTTTAATAAATTTTGCCACATTTTGAAATTCTGAAATATTTGCAAGTAGGTTTTGCATGTTTGATGAAATAGTTTGAAAGTTACTTGTATTACAGTGTAAAAGTGTCTGAAACATTTGTTACTGATATCACATGTATTGTGCATAATTTCAAAGCATTTCATGTATTCTTTACAATTATGCACAAATTATTTTAAATTTATATTTAGCTTGTAACATAAAAATATACCCTGATATGCTTCTTGTACAAATACATCAAAATGTAAATACTAAGACTAAAGAACCACATGACCGAAAGAAAATAAACCTGTGAATTATAATTTCAGTTTTTGGGATAGTCATGTGACTCAGTAGACTATATTGAAGCTTCATGAATAAACATAACTTTTAAAGCTCTCGGTTGACTTTGAATATGAGCAAGAGACTGAATATAAATTATGCCTTTATTTTTGGAAAGGATTTGTATAAACCATAGGTCAGATTGACAGTGTTATGGTTGGAGGTAGTTTACACAGATTGTGTTCTTACAATTACACAGATTGTGTTCTTAAAATACTACCCAAGTCTGCTTAATAAAATGGTCAAAAGTTATGTAAGCCATGTGCATGCCATCAGACCCACATGAGCTTCTTGTTTAGCTTGGATTCTACCTAGACTTTTCTTTTCTTTTTTAAGAAAACATTTTGAACTGAAAATTAATGCATATAATGGGTAGACAATTAATCTTTTCAACATTTTGTCGATTTAGATACAAATATCCTACCTGGAGGATTTGATTGTGTCATGAATTGGCAAGCCACATACCTGACATGAATCTTATCGCCTTAGGTGGAATTTCTTGATCCTGGGCTGGGTTAGTGGTTGGGATGGGTGGGATGGATTTTCTGAATTTGTAAAGCAAAACAATTTTTGTCTTTCCAACTGTAGGAGGTGAAGACATTGAAGAAGAGGAATGAGACATTGGAGACGGAGAGGTTGTCCAAAATGCCACCAGACACTGCCAATGAGATCCGACAGCTGCAAGAGAAAATTGTATGTGGATTTTAGTGTATTTTATATCACTTCACATGTATCTGACCACAAGGTTATAAGAACTGAAATTAATTGCTGGCATATCAGGGTCTGTGTAGTTTAGTTTAAATCACAAGTAAACTGAACAGCACAGACCCTTATCTTCCTCAACATCATGCACTTGACAGCTTTAATATTCTTTGTTGTTTGATTCACAAAATACAGAGATAAATATGTGCTATTACAAACTCTGTAACTATAAAGAATGTAATTTTAACCATAATTTGTATTTCAGCATCATTATTTTCATCAAGCAAAACCAGTTCGGTGAATGATTCATATCATATGATCTTTTGTGCTTGATCAGTATATCTGAAGAAAAAAAAAACTTTTGAAACGAAATGACATATTCTTTCATTTCAGAGAGAGCTTGAGCAGCAGAAGAATGCATCCACTGCATCCAGTGTTGGCCTGCAAGCCAAGGTCACAGAACTGACCACCAAGCTGGAATCCACCTCAAAGAATCTGGAGTCACAGAGGGCAGTTAATAGGGAACTGGAGGTCAGTCATGAGTTAAGCTAAGGGAGGTAGTGGTCTTGTCATAGATCAGAAAGTATGAATACTTCTGTGACAGTGGGCAAGTTCACTGAGGTGACATTGGGCAAGTTCACCACTGTAACAGTGGACAAGTTCACTGCAGTTATAGTGGGCAAGGACACTGCAGTAACAGTGGGCCAGTTCACAATGTAACAGCAGGCAAGTTCACTGATGTAACAGTAGGCAAGTTCATTGCTTTAACAGTGGACAAGTTCACCACAGTAACAGTGGGCAAGTTCACTGCAGTCACAGCGGGCAAGTTTTCTAAATAACCTTCACTGAGTACAGTTACAGATATACAAAGTTCACACTTATTTTAAAATTTCTTGTACAACATATTTCACTGATATCAAATGAATTTTAACTTGGTTTCCACTTTTGAAATTGTGAGTGTGAGTTCTGTTTTCTTCCTCACTGAATTTATCATCACACAACCTCAGGTTTCTAATTTTGGCCATGTGACCTTTTTTTCATTGGTTATCTTGGTAAGAATAATTTTGACTGGAACAGTGCTATAGTACAAGTAGAGTTCCAGAATATCTTCCTCAGTGACATTTCACAATAGTTGCAGTCATGTACTTTTACCTCATAGGTATCAAAGTAAATTCATTAGCAGAACTTCATAGAAAGAAGACAATACCTGAGTTGTTAATAGAATGGTTTCCTAACTCATTTCACTACTGTCCATTGTATCAATAATGAACCAGCAAGAGAAAAGATCAGAGATCGCAGCTAAATGCATATGTGTTGGTTTTGAAAAACAATAATGATAGTAGATCGGATGTCTCTTGTGTTAAAAATATGCATTATTAGTTGAAAAAACAAAGATAAAAGCTTGTTCCAGTTTCCAGTTATGTCAATCAATCAAGTACTTAATTTTTTAAGTAAATGCAGAGCATGCATTTTAACATTGTGACACAGATAAGATATTTACTGTGGCAAGTCGTTGTATGCTTTCTTTAATAAATGCAAGTTTACAATTTTGAAAATTACACTTTTAAGTTCCACTTTGGCTTGTTAGATATGTGTACCAATAGTATAACTATACATTAAAATATCTGCTTATATATACTTTTTTACATTAATAGTTACAGAATTCAAAAAAAGAGTTTTGAGTTTAAAATTGCAGTTCAAATTTTTTTATTGTGAAATGGTGATCTGTATCTTTGGGATATACTGTGCTGCCTTTTAAAAAAGAACAGACTTTCACTAATTTCTTTATAAAACAAAAGACCCTCTAAGTTCCAGTATAATGTAATATTTCTGTTAATTCCTGTTTGTGATAAAAGTTTGTTCAATGACCAGATTGTACTGCTCCCTGATACTCCATTTTCTGTAGGTTTTATTCTACCCGGTTGTAAAGCGCAGACAGGTTATAATATGTCCCTGTGTCCATTGTACACTGTGTGTCCATGCAGAATGTGATAGAAACTATCCTAGCTTTAAGGGTTTTCAAGTTTATACAAATGATGCCATGGGGCCCAGGTGGCTGAGTGGTCTATATTGCTCGCCTTTACTGATCACTGCATCTCTGTCCACATGGTTTTGAGCCTCAGGCTCAGCCAATATGGGTATATGAAAAAGCTTGCCAGTAGATTCCTGTGGGTTGGTGGTTCTTTTTAGGGTATTCTTTTGTTCTTCCTCCACCAGTTATACTGGCCGTCATGTATAGCTTATCGTGTGCTGAAAAATGGTGTGAAGCCCGCAACATCAACAATAACAACAAATGATGCTAATCAGCCATCAAATGTTGAAACCATGGCTAAATATAGCAAAACCTTTAAAGAGCTTCTCAAAAACAGCTTACAGGAATTTGACCAAATTTTACAGAATGCATTCTGGTATGTAGGGCTTCAAATTTGGTACAGATGATGCCAGTATGCCATCATATATGGTTGCCATTACTAAAATTAAATAAATCTTTAAATGACATCTTTTTAAAGTAATCATCAGACTTTGACCAAATTTGACAGAAAATATTCTAGCATGAAGGGCTTTCATTTTTTTTTACAAATGATGACAATCTGCCATCAGATAATGTCACTATAATTAAATAATAGAAGAACCTTTAAATAATTTCTTGTCAAAAAGACACTCATCATAATGTGACCAAATTTTACACTTGTCAAAGACACTCATCATAATGTGACCAAATTTTACACTTGTCAAAGACACTCAACATAATGTGACCAAATTTTACACTTGTCAAAGACACTCATCATAATGTGACCAAATTTTACACTTGTCAAAGACACTCATCATAATGTGACCAAATTTTACACTTGTCAAAGACACTCATCATAATGTGACCAAATTTTACATTAAGTACTCTGGGCATAAGGAGATATAAAGTTTCTACGAATGAAAGCAATCTGCCATCAAATATGACTGCTATTACTAAAAGTGGATGCCTATCAATCATCATATAAGACTGCATTACTAAATATATACAAACATATAAACAACTTTACTGGCTAACATTGGGTTAGAAAGAACCCTATTGATTTTGAACTGAAAATGTCCAAGGTCAATGTCACTGTGACTGAAAGAGGAAGCATGGGTTTTGCATAATAAATTTAGTTCTTGACCACAGATCTTGACCATTGTTTGTGGAGGGGGCTTGTACTAAAGGTAAGGAAGAAGCCAACTAATTTTTTGGAGATCAGTAGGTCAAGTTGTGGTCAACATGACTCAAACAAAAATGGATTTTGCACAATAAATTCTATTCTAAAATAACTTTCTTGAACAAATTTGGTAACTTGCAAAAAGGGCAAGAAAGGAACCTATAGATTTTATGAGTCTAAAGGTCAAGCTGATGGTGAGTCGAATAAAAACATAATGGTTTCTGCACAGTAGGATTAGGCCATAAATGCATTCCTTAGTTATAGGTCCAGGTTATTTGTGTCCCATTGGTCAGTAATCTTTGGATTCAACCATGCTCAACTGGAATATACAGAAGATATTTGGGCATGAGGCAGGACTATAATGTACCATTCACAATACTCTTTTATAGTTTTTCTATATCTCTCTCAAAATTGGCATCCATGACAATGACATTTTTTGTCAGGTCTTTAAATTTGTGGTTTGTAGCAACCCTGAAATCCATGAAAATTAGTTCCTCATTAAATAACAGTGAATTCTCAGTAATTTAGAAACATTGCATTCCATCATTTAAAATTTCCTTTTGAGCATAAACTTGATCTGAGATTCAAAACTACCATGATATATTATTATAGATTTTTGGTGTACATCAAAGTCATCTATATTTAGCAAGCAGTGAAAGAGACCAAAGTTTTAAATTCCTGCAAGCATTAGGTTTCAAATTTCACTTTAGAAACTAGTTGCAGAAATTAAAAATATCCATTGTTAAACTTTGGTTCAAGTTTTGTGCTCAAAAGTTTTTAAGACAACAAGATCTGGACTTATATTTCTTCATGTTGCATCCATAGGCAAAGCTGAAGTCTCAGCGTCAGGATAAAGATGCAGATGTGAAGAAAATGTCACGCCATCTCGAGGAAGCAGAGAAGAAGCGGGCCAGCGATGACAAGCAGAGAATCAGTATGCTTGTCAAACGTGTCAAAGATCTCGAGGCTACAGCTGGAAAAGGAGTCACGGTGAGATGTGCTTCAAAATTTCTTCAGTACCATGTGGAAAAATCTTGGTTGAAAATTTTTCAGATAACAATAAATTTTAAATTTACCAAAATCCTCTAAAACTTTCTTTCACAAATGAAAATATAGATTGCTTTATTTGCTAAAACAAATGACCCTCATATCATTGCTGAAATACACAGGAATGAATAAGTACAGTACCTCTCCCATTATGAGACCAGTTGCAGTTTGATGTATTTATAAAACAAGTAAGGGTGGACATATTATCAAACAAAGATTTATATCATTAGTAAACATTTGTCAAAATATAAAATTTTGGTCTGGGCTTATCGTCAATTGTATGTTTATCAGTGGATAAATACAGATTTTTTTTAATGTAAAATGATATTGCTTATTTTGGTCAGGCATTTTCTTTCTCAAGTGCTAAGGTGACTGTAACAAAATCAATAGTTTCATGTGAATTGTTTTGGTATGATTGCATGATGCAAGTAGACTATTGTTTTTAATTACTAATTTCTAGCAGCCTTACAATAAAGATTGCATAGGCCTTTAAAGATGTCATGGATGATAACAAGTTATCTACAGTTACCCCAGAAATTGCATAGGCTGTTTAAAGATGTTATATTTGTTATTTATGAAAACCTTTAATATGTGCACAGTTACAGAGAATTTGAACACAATAAAATCTTTCATTTAAGAGCCCTGTTTGGACTGATGTAGAGTTTTCTGCATTTGAAAGTCATGTAATTTAAGGGAATACGTTTACAGTTAAGAAAAAAATGATGCAGTTGATTAAATATGGTTGTTAGGAATAAAAAAATACCAAGTAGAGGCTAAATTTTATTTTGTTGCAAAACAACATGTGTTAAATTAAAAATTATTGTTATACTTCTTTTTGGTATCATACTTTTGATTTGAAATTGAATAGCAAGCAATATTTGGGTAATTTTTGTTCCATTTATCCATCGTCTGTACCTCAATGTAATTTTCTTTTTACAGGTTGCAGCTATGGTAAGTATTACACATTCTTTTTGGACATAAAACTGTATACATGTTTTGTTCTGAGTCAGTGGATAGAACGAGTTTGATCTGGCATCAAGATACATCGAGGCCATCAAACCAGTAAATATTCATTGGCCATATCAAATGAGTTCTTGCAATACAAAACACAAATGTGGTTTAACACATTATTGTATTCTTTTAGTCTAAATAGGTGAATTTTAAGAGCACACTTGCATGAGATCACAGTATACTTATCTTAGATCAATTAGCAATCCATTCCGCATAGCTGACCCCAGGTACACAAAAGAACATTGTCCGTATATATTACTTCATTTTAGCAGTGGGAACAATGAGAATACAAATGTCAGAAGAGGAGCATAAGTTTCTAGATGGGGTGAGGTCAGATAGGTATATTGGATTGGAGTCAGTCATTGAAATGTAGCATTCTGAAAAGGTTTTGTATTTTGATTCTGGATCAAATGGGTAGCCAGTGAATCAGTGGGAGGTGTGATCAGTTGTTCTTGCTCTAAGGATGATCCTAAGAGAAACCAGATAGAAGTGACTTACATTAGTCCAGTCTTGAAAGTACTAAGGAACACACAAGTGTTTTAGTGGCATCAACGGAAAGAAATTTGTATGTTTCTTCAATAATACATACCCATTCATAATACAGATTGCGAATGGAGCTCATGCTTCTCAACTCCAGATGTGCAGCCTTGCATATGTTCATTACATGTTGGTGTAATGAGATAGTACTGTCAAGAGTGACACCTAGGTTTCATACTGACAGTGTGAATTTAATATTGGTATTGCTGATACTTATTGTTTGAGATAAAGAAAGTCTTTGTGTGGTGATCAGAATGGCTTCAGTTTTATCATCATTCAACTGCAACTTGTTACAATGTCATCCATGACTTCACATTGAAAATGAACCTCTCTGTGCCTTGGATGATAGCCTCAACTTCAGTTGTGCAGCCAGACTTGTATATTTGAGTGTCGTCACCATGCAATTGGTGAGACACCAGATGTTGATCTGTGACACCTGAGAGTGGCTTTGCACATTTTTGTTCTTAAAAGTGGACTTAAGATTATAATTAATAATTTCAACTTGTAATGATTTTTTACAGCAGATAATTGCACATAATATAACAGATAATAAAGTATTTTAATTAAAACAAATAATTATACTATTTTCTATACATTCCTGAGAAACAGTGGAACTTTACAACTGCAACACACCATCTCCATTTAGTTTTTCGAATTTAAAACCAGTGGATATTCTTCTAGCTATAAGGTAATTCTGTTTTATATACAGGCCCGGATTGGTGCAGGGGGAGGAGGAAAAGATGACTCTGCCCTGAAGAATCAAGTGATGACCCTGAAGCAAGAGAACTCTGTGCTGCAGACCCGCATCAAGCAGTTGGAAGCAGATGTTCATGGAGGTCGACCTGGCACTGCAGCTGGAGGGGCTGATGTAAGCATTTTTTGTCATAATTTATGTATATTAAGTCCATTGCACCAATAACTGAATCAAAACTTAACAAGCAAATAATACTGGAGACATCAAAGTACACTTAAATGTATTAAGTTGTTTGATAGTTGTAATGTAAAACGTTTACATAATTTAGCTAAATAGACCAGCGGCCATAAAGACTTTAACATTTCAATGATGCCTTCTATATAAGACATTCCTTAATACATAAGTTTCTCATGACTATTCAAAGTGTGTGTGTGTGTGTGTGTGTGTGTGTGTGTGTGTGTGTGTGTGTGTGTGTGTGTGTGTGTGTGTGTGTGTGTGTGTGTGTGTGTGTGATTTAGATTTTTAACGTAGCTTTAACATTTTTTCAGTCATATCGCTACGATGTCTGCAGTGGGGCAGTTTATAGTGATGTCTAGCATTGGGGCATCATGCCACAGACGTGTAGTATGATGTCCCACCCAGTCACATTATCCTGACACCAGGTCGACCAGTCCTAACACTAACCTCTTAATGCTGAGCGCCAAGCGAGGCAGCTGTTAGTACCATTTTTGTAAGTCTTTGGTATGACTCGGCCGGGGATCGAACCCACGACCTCCTGCATCCGAGGTGGACACTCTAACCACTAGTCCACTGGAGCGGTACTATTCAAAGTTCAAACTGGCATGCCCTGTCAATCATTGTTCCACCCACTGCAGCAGTTTCAAAGCTGGTGCAACATATATCTTGACTACCCTGCATGTTTGTCAATCAGGTTGTCCCATGTGAGATATAGCACAAGCATAGCCTGTGAAATTTGGTTATTTTTAGCCTGGGTGACTCCTTTGTCTTTAAAGCGATTAAGGCCATGAAATACGTTCAGATGGGTAGATCATCCTCTATGTACATGTCATCTAGCATATTAGAATATGGTGAATGTCATGTTATTTCTTCTTCAAATACCTGATCATAATACCCTGGGAGTTTGACAACTACCTTGCACTACCTTGTAAATCCAGTCATCCCAAATTAATTTTTAGCTATAAGAAAGTATCAAGTTTTCTGCCGGACATATTTGAGAGTTAGACAAGAGTGATCTCCCTTTGGATAGAGGTCTTTGGTGCCAAATAACATACATATTGCAGTTCCTTCTTCCACTCATGCTAGGAAGTATGCTGTCTTGCAGACTTTTTAAAAAATTCCGTGTCAAGTAGTATTTTGCAGACTACAGAGTGAGCTGGAGGAATTTTTCAAAAGAAGAAAGTATACTCCATATATATTTCTGTTTCTTGCTCTTTTTGACCTGAGATGATGTTTTCTAACTTTGTCAGAACCTTAAACTTCATCATTCTGTGTACATGTTTATTGCCTGTTATACCTAACATGGTCACAAGTATGTTCATTCAGTAATGTGTACTTGACCTATTATAGGTGTGCAGTCCTTGACTGGTTAATTATTTCTCAATTCAATCTAAACAAATAGCCTAAACCTTTTATCAAGAACCCTGTGGGCACTCATGCTGCATTAGTCAGTCTCTCATATGGCACATGCAGTAACAGTGCTGCTCAGTACTGACTTACCTAGCACTATAGCTGCATCCTTTATTCTTGTAGCAAAAGAGGTGCATTTCTCTGTATGTCCACTAACTGGGCAATCATGTCAGCTTTCTTGGATCACAGTAGGCCACCAAAGAGGAAAACTTCATAAAACCATAAACCCATAGCCATGCCCTTTTCCTTTCTATCTTGGAGTAGATAAGAAACAGAAAGGACCCTTTCAGGCAGGCCTTGACTGGGGGGGGGGGACATTCCTTCCTGTTCTGTTGATTTCATCAGACATAAGGCCATGTTTATGCTTCCTTTCTACCATCCCATTTGGAGGAATTCAACTTTTTCCAGTGTAACAAGAATCAATACATCACAGTTCCATGGGTAAGCCATGGATTTTGTACTGGATATGACGGGTTATTAACTCTGCATATTGAAACTTAACCGAAGATCAAATGAAATTAAGTCACATTTCATGAGGATAGGTCAGTCAACACCAGCATTGCATTTAAGTACCACTGTTCCCTCAAAGTGATTATACAAGCCATGGGATGGATGTCAGAGGTGACTTTCTCTAGCTTTACCTCCACAACAGGCTACTTTCCCAGATCATTCAGCAGCTTCTCAGTGACTTCTCTGCAACTTCTGCTGGATTTGCAGGGGGAGAAATTGCTCCTTGTCAGCCACATCAAGATATAGGAGTCACAACTCCAGCCTAGTTATATCTCAAGTGTTGAAACTGCCTAAAATACCTCAGGGCCTCTGGATATGGGTATTCTCCAGTACAAGGGGATGTACCTCCCTCCTCCTCTTGCTTATACTCCTAAGGTATTATGATTGGGTAACATATCTGAAGAAGAAACTAATTTTTGGAATAAAATATGTTTCTTCAATACCCAATAATAATACCGATACACCCTTCCAGCCTCATCACAGTTGAATCCTGCTGGCAAAGGGTGCAGTCTGCTTCATTAGTAACTGAAGTATGGATAGGATTTTGTGCTGATCCCTCTATCAAAGGGATGCCATTCTTATCTTACTCTCACCTACATGGGGAAACTAACATTTTAATAGCCAAAAATTTAACTTGTGAGGGCTGGATTTGTGAGGTAGTGGTCATACTTACAAGGTATTATGATCAATAAGTATTACTGAAAAAACATTTTACTTCAAAAATTGGTTTCTCTATCATGTTTCTATATGTAAAATTAACTTTCTGTGTTTAAAATAATTGCATTTGTATAATATTATGCTAATCTAAACAAAGATTTGATTGATTCTTTTTTTTATTGACTGTATTTCATATTAATAAAATTTTATGTTTCTACCTTCATTTCTATAATCACTGGATCATTTGGTCTTAAAAAATTTGTTTTAGTGTTGAAAAAGGAAGCTTATTTAAATATTTAAAGCTGCCTATGCTGAGTGGGAAAGCAGTCATTCATTTCCCATTAATTCCCAAAGGATTATTGACTCACTATTGGATCTACTCTGATTTATACTGACAAATAGTTCATGTATAATTATACATGACATAGTATATACATCTTGTTGTTAAAATTAAAACTTTTATTTTTCATATACATTTTGTGACTTAGCCCCAGTTGTGCTACAACATTATGTCTCAAAAAGATTTTAGAAGCTGAGGAGAAAGTGTTTGCTAAGTGTTGTTCATTTCTGTATGTTATTTTAGTATCTTAATTCCACCATCCATTATTGCTTATTTTACCAATGTTCTCATTCCTGGTGCTTATTTTATTTTATCCACTTTCAAAAACTGTATTTGTCTAGCTATTATGCTAATTGGTTTTCTTGCCAACTGTTGTTTTATTTTTAACACACTGATAAGTCATTATTCATCAGGTAATCACACATGATACAATTTAATGATTAATTTCATTTATTACAGAGGACTAGTTACATTACTTAGCATCTTTTTGTAACACCTTTTCCAAATACATACATTTACTTGCATGTATTTTGTGTACATGAACACCAATCCAAGTGAATTTGTGCAGTGTATTTTGCTTCTCTTGGTTTCAAACTGCTTAAAAAATAGCATTGTACAGTTCTATCAAGTCTGTAATTTTTAATATGATGCGCATCATTGTTTACATGTATACTGTATTCTGATATTACATGTAAATAAAATATATTAAACATTATCAATATGTTGCATGCTTATTGGTTGACAGTAAGAAATTAACCTCACCAATTAATGAACACATTATGTTCCAGCGTCCACAGAACAAGCGGCAAGAGAAAATACTGAAAGAGCTTGAGAAGAAGCTTGAAATGACCACACAGAGAAAGGACAAGCTTCAGGAAGACCTCAAGGCAGCAGAAGATGAGATTAACAAACTCAAGAAAGTCAGTAACATAACAGAATAATAATAGGGCAGTCACATGATATAAAGCAACCAATGAGAACAAAACATTTTACTCTTAGTAGGAATGAATTACCGCTGTGAATATCAAACCTGGGAAGATATTTCAATAATAATAATGTAACCAAAATAAAGTCATGGTATCTTAAATTCATATTAAGTGTTGCAGCCTTTAGCATAAGCTAAACAACTTCTAATTTGATGCATCTTTATCAGAAACTGTTTTGGGACTGGACATTGATTTGAGTAGGGAAGATTATTTTGAAAATAACTTACCAGTGATCATGGAAACTGTGATGTTTGCTCTGATTGAATGACTCAGGAGAGTTCAGTTTGGACAAACTTCACTATAAAATCTTGTATTACATCCTAGTATAGACCTTAGCTATATTTATTCTATGATATAAGGAATGTGATGAGAAGAATCAGCACTCAAATTTCAGTCACTGTGACCTACTCTCCAGGGTTTACTGTGAATTCTGTTATTTTCATGGGTATACAAGTTTCTGTGGTTTTGTAAAACAGTTGCATTACAGATGGTACTCAGTTCAATGAAATGGATTTAGGAAAGGGTTCTGTCATCATTTTTGATTGGATCTTTCAATGTTTTTAATGTGTATCACGACTATGAAAATTGGTACCCAGAAAAAAATGAATTTTTAGAATTCAAATTGCTTGAAAGTAATGACTCTAGCTGCAGAAACAGTTGCAACTTATGAGTTCCTGCTAATTGGAAACTCTAATTTGTTTGTTTATGCATTCGTTCACTGACACAGTTCTTTTTTCATTTGCTTCAGGAGTTCGATGAGAGAGAGAAAACAATACAGAAGCTGCAGGCAGAGCTGAAGGAGATAAGCATAGCAGCCAAGGAGGGAGTGGAGGCTGCCATGAAAGTCAAGAGTCTGGAGACAGATAATAAGAAACTTGTAGAGGAAAATAAAACCCTTACCAAGAACTTTGAGAGTGAGAGAGTATGTAATATTCTTAAAGTTAATTTTGACAGAACAATGGAAATTTATTTAATCTCGTTTGATTAAAAAATATTTTCAGTCATCCACTTTTTAATTATTTATATATTTATATAGTACATCTTAAAGTCTGTTGATCTCTTTGATTCATTTATTTTCCTCTCAGATTGCAATTGTGATAAGAAAAGGAGAAAATACTTCTTCCAGAAATCACCAATTTAATTGTTCCTAGTCATTTTTCTTATATAATAATCTTTAAGATATGGAGGTTACCTGATTGAAGTGAGTGAATAATGGATATATTTCATTGAGTGGGTGAAAATACCTGAATTTTCATTCATGAGATGAAATATATCCATTATTCACTCAAAGCAAGCATTTTTTTTTATTATTTTATACTCAAACTTATTGGCTAGCAATAAGTATAACAGATTGAAATATGCATATTTCTTACTATATCATGCAATATAATGTCAGCAGTTTACTATTTATGTTGTGCTGTGTTTTTGTGATTATTCACACAGAAAATATCAGTAGTAATATAATTCTCCTTCCTAATTCAAGGTAAAATAGCACATAAAAAATATGAATAAAAATATATTTTAAAAACTTGAGGAAGAAAAAGTATATATACATTGTGGGATTTGAAGTTGGTTTGTCTGAATGCCTCCAGACCAGACCAGCATCTTAAATTAGCTCAGATTTCTTGTTTATAATGCTATTGATGTCAGTTGAAAGGCTGGTGAAAAAATTTTCTAGTATACTCCTCCAGTGCATTATCAGAATTATTTCATTTGGAAATCCAGTAATTCATGGCCTAGCATAAAATCGACCTTAGTATTATGATTGAATTTAGAATATGAACATTTCAGGAAATTTTGATGAGTTAGTGGATACAGTTTTTATGTATTCATGATGTTTCTTATCAGTGTTCTGAGATAAAATTTAATTAAGATTTATGGATATTTTATTCCCAATATAGAATGTAAAGCCAGCCAAATTCCTCATTTTACAGTGTTTTGGTGGCATAAAAGGAAAAGAATTCATAATTATATGGACTATAGTTGGAAAATTGCATAGAGTGGGTGTAGATATCATGTATTTAGCAATATTTTGTATTCAATATTTGCACATGTAATCTTTTAGGTTCTACGCAAGAAATATTACAACATGGTTGAGGACATGAAGGGCAAGATTCGAGTATACTGTCGAGCTCGTCCATTAAGCAAGACAGAGGTTGAGAGGGTTAGTAAATGTGCATATATATACTGAATTTCTCCCATGATAACCTTAGAATGCCCACTTCATTGATGCGATGAAAAGGGGGGGGGCAGGCTTATCAGCAAACAAGACTTGCTTAGATAAGAATTGCCAACAATTTTTGCACATTGGTTATATTCTTTTTATCAGACATGACTGTATTCTTAAAACATTTTGAGAACAAACTCCAGCTAAGTCTCAAATTTCCAGACCATTGCATAATTTACCAACAGATCTTGATCTGTGTGATTTTGTAAGGAGTAATCTGTGGAAAAAGAAGACAACATAGAAAAAGACTGGCACTGCATTATCCAGTGGCAGATTGGAGTCTATGTTGTTTTTAGATGGACCTGACTTAGAAAGCAAGTATATACAGCACATATTTGTCATTGAAATGTAGCAATTAAGGATAGGGACCAAGTTTTAATAAAATCCTGATTTTTTTAATTTTAAGTATGTTCTAATTAAAGTCACAGACTATCGTAATTGTTTATGTTGAACTTTGGATTCATTCAGTTTCATGCTCAGTAACATTAAAGAATGTAGGAAAAGAGCTTACCATTCAAGAATTAATGGGATATTTGTATGTGCATGTACTGAGTATGTGCATGCTGAATATATGTATTTATTCAAGTATGTGTATGTACTGAGTATGTGTATGCAGAATATATGCATGTGCTGAGTATGTGTATGTGCTGAGTATGTACATTTGCTGAGTATGTGTATGTTCTGAGTATGTGCATGTGCTGTGTACATGTATATGCTTGAGTATGTTTATGTGCTGAGTATGTGTATGTGCATGCTGAATATATTTATGTGCTGAGTATGTGTATGTGCTGTGTACATGTATATGCTTGAGTATGTTTATGTGCTGAGTATGTGTATGTACTGAGTATGTGCATGCTGAATATATTTATGTGCTGAGTATGTGTATGTGCTGAGTGTGTGTATATGATTTGGATTTTTAATGTAGCTTTAAAAAAATTTCAGTCATATCGCTATGATGCCTACAGTGTGGCAGCTTAGAGTGATGTCTAACACTGGGGCATCATGCTGCAGACATGTAGCATGATGACCCACCCAGTCACATTATCCTGACATCAGGCCATCCAGTCCTAACACTGACCTCTTAATGCTGAGCACCTAGCAAGACAGCTGTTAGTACCATTTTTATAAGTCTTTGGTATGACTCAGCCGGCGTTCAAACCCGTGACCTCCAGCATCGGAGGTGAATGCTCTAACCACTAGGTCACCAGGGTGGTCTGCATGTGCTGATTGTGTGTATGTACTGAGTATGTGCATGCTGAATATATGTATGTGCTGAGTATATGCATGTGCCAAGTATGTGTGTATATACTGAGTATGTGCATGTGCTGAGTATGTGTATGTGCTGAGTATGCACATGTACTTGAGCATGTGCTGTGTATGTGTATTTGCTGTGTGAATGTACTGAGTATGTGCATGTGCTGAATATGTGTATGTGCATTTGCTTGAGTATATGTATAAGCTGAGTGTGTATGTGTTGAGCATGTGTGTGTTTAACACATCTTGTGTATTTAGCTGAAAATAATGGCTATTGTCTACATTACTACACTTATTCAGAATGATAGCATTTTTCATTGCCAACAATCTGACATGATAACACTGAAGTGTACAGAACAACTTTTGAATTAATATAATTAATTACCAGGAGTGTTTAATGGCTATATTGCAGTTAATGGATGATAGTATTTTTGCATCCTCCACTCTATCTCCCTCTGTATAATGGGTCCAATCTCTGTTATAATCTGTAGGTTTATTCACTCTTGATTGTTTGCTCCTTCCCTGTTTGTCAGTCTTTCTCTATTTCAATACAAGATTTATTGAATGTTTAGCAGAAGGAGATTTATAATAATGTCAGTTTTATTACTGTATTTTAGAAAAACCACTCAGTTGTAAGGTCAGCAGATGAGTACAGCATCTGTGTTGAGACAGAAAGGGGACCTAAGGAATTCCAGTTTGACCAAGTTTTCATGGAGGATTCATCACAGGAGAAAATATTTGAAGATACAAATGCAAGTTACCATTCACATCCATTTATCTATATTCACTTCCTATATGCTTTCATACAAGGCATGTAATATTGAACCCTGCAAAACTTAATTATTTTTTATGAAGCACCCTTTTGACTACAACTACATTATTCTTTACCTTTCTAATATGGTATTCTTGTATTATAACCAATTTCACTTTGATCATCTTTTCACTTAAATTTCTGTGTATAGATTTTCTTTGTAATTTTCTGAAAAAAAAAGAATTTGTAAGTATCATTTTTGAGAGATCTCCATAGATATAAGAAACACAGGAACACCATGACAGAAATTTAAGAGATTTTGGACACAACAGAAGGTGATTAATATAACTTATAAGCTAACAAATTCCATACTATGTATAAACTAATATTTGTATTGTATGCTAAGTTGTTTCACTGAGAAATGATAAACACAAAATAAGCTCCATTTGCAAGTATGTCATGTTAATAGCATTGCTCTATAAATTATTTACCTCTTTTCATTCATTTTTCTTAGCTCAGTTTTGTCATCGCAACATTTTTGTACAATAGTGTGATTGAATGCACATATTTCCATGCTATCATGTAATTGATGTGATGTCCTTTCATTTATGTAATGCATAATCTTAGTCACCTGTTTTAGTTTGGATACTTTGTCAGTTGTAACAGCCAAAAAAGCTGGTGTGGGGTTTTATTTTTTTTGTACTTGTTAAATGCACTGAGAATAAATAAAGTTGATTCTGTTATGTTCTGTTCAGTACATGTTAGGAACATAATATCATTTATCATTGATTTGAAACAAATAATGATGGATCATTTACTGCCAGTATAATGAAAGTCATGAAATAATTACACATGTTGTTCAGGCTAACTTCCTGATCTTGCAAAGGCCAATCTAAAAGTTACACTGACTTTACAAGAAAATCTCTTCTGAAAGGAACCTTGTTTCCGATTAGCTGGCAGTTTCCCAGACAGGTTATCCCCAGCTGGATTTGTGATTTAAACTCAAGAGTGTCAGTCACTCTGCATAGGCTCAGATTAGTTTTAGATCAGGTACATATCACATTTCACTATGCCAGTGAATAGGCCATTACAAATTCCAAAACTCTAATCAGCATCTAAATTGTATGGATGCAAAAAAGTAACTTCAGTTATTTTTATGTTTGTATAAATATACAGCAAATACAGCATTGGATCAAAAATGAGAGAGGGAGAGGGAGAGTAATCTACACTTGAAAATGATAATTGCCTCATTTATTTTTGTTTATTTAATTATTTATTTATTAGAATTATGTTTCATCATTTTGCTCCAGTATTATGGCAGAGCACTGCAGATTTGTTTGCTTTTTTTTAATTAATTTCCAAGATATATACTAGTAAGTGGAGCAGTTAGTGTCTGTCTTTGATGATTAAGGTAGTGTTTTGAAACAGTGAATGCCATAATAATGGGGACATATATATTAGTTGCACCAAGATCATATGCTCAGGTACATATGGTAACTGCATCAACAACCAGGTTGACTTGGTGTTGTCCATGGCATGTACATGACTCAAGAGTACATGGTTCTGTTCTGTTTGACTACATCAGGCATATGATCATTTAGATCCAGAAAAAGTACATAGCTTGAACTTTATGGGAAATTGTTTGATAAAGTTGTTCATTTTTTAGGCTTATTTCCACTTTTATTTTGCTTTCTTCATTGTGCATCAGATTTTTATATCAAGAAAGTGGATGAATGCTAGGCATGGACAAGGCAGTGTTTTGATTTATAGTACAAGTCCCATGGGTCTTGTACACGCATTTACTCATTTTAAATTAAGTATAAATTGTTCTTTTAAAATTTAACACTAATTTTCTTTATCCAAAGTCTATTCAGTCCTGATTGTTGAATACTCTGCACCTTAACTGTCACCAAGAAACTTCTAGACGAAAATAATCTGTTACTATGGACTTTTACAATGGTGGCCATGTACTAAACTTGGGTCAAAATAAGAGCATGTTGAGTGGAATTGTCACAATTGAGAGTAGTACAAATTTGTTTATCAATATGCGTAGCTTTCATTGTGACATCACAGCGCGCGACATTCAATCCGGATTGTACTGGATCACACCTTTAGGTTCATTTTGTCCCAAAATGTCTGCGTACTTTAACATTAATTTTGCCATATGCATCTCTCATAATTTTGCCATATGCATCAGTCTAAATAATGACCTTCCAAAGGAATATAGATGTATATGAATCCAAATGAAGTGAATACTTGCCACTTAAAGGTACGTAGAATCAAATTCTAAAAAATGACACCCATTACTGAAACATCCAGTGTTGAATGCCTTGTGACTTATACTATAGAAGATGTGTCTTTTTGTCAAAGGTTGACTCATGACAATAATGGCTTGAACATTTCATAGATGTTCCTAGAATCATTGCATCATACTTGAATTTTCTAAAACTACTTAAGTTTGATAGTGGCATATCCTATCAATTAATCATACCAAATGGGGGACTCATCATTGTTCTTTTCACCAATTTCATAGCTACTGAAAGAAACACTATCTTTTTAGCTAACTCACACATTTCCCCATTCAATTTGTTCCCCAGAGATGCAGCTAGTGGACTTGGTTACTTTTAGCTCATATGTATGTGTCATGTAAAAGAGCTTAGTTATTTCAGTAATGAATATTGATACCACTGAACCACAGATTTCTAAAAATGATAAAAGAGTTGAGTTAGGTTTACCCCTAATATTATCATAAACTTAATAAATTGGGGGAGAGAGGGAAAGAGAGAATGTGGTTTTGTAACTGAAAGAGTTAGAACCCTCATTCATGAGTAACACTCATTGGAAGCTGAATGTCACTGAGTATTATAAACACAAAATCATTGCAACAGATATTGCAACTTTATGCCAAAGTAACTTTATTGCAGTTCTAAAAGCTGTGAGAGATATTTGATATAATTATTAACCTGAGCTATTTAAATTCATGGCCATAGCCACCAAATTTCTTTTTGTACAACTATTTCTTATCTACATTTGTGGGTTGGGGGACAGTATTTCTGTGATAAACAGTAAATAACTATTTCATCCTCTGGGCAAAGTTATGTTTTGTTTGCAGAGGAGGTCTAATGTTGTCCTGCATTAAAAGTTGATCATTTTAATTTTCATCAAAATGTAGATGTTGATGGTACAATGCCTGGTATTGCCATTGTCGTAATCATATGTCCATACAATTTCAATGGCCTTGAAATTATTTAAATCATGATACCTATAATAAAGTATAATCTCTTAATAAAATAAAATGAACTTGTCTCTCTGTGTACTAATATTATAGCAGTTACTATTATAGTATTTCATAAATTTAGTTGGCAGTCGAACTCTGAATACTTTGCAAGTAACAAGGAGCTGTTAGCAGAGCTTTATTTTGTTGAGTATTTCAAACAGTAGCTTTTTTGGGCAAACCTTCAAAATCAGCACAGACCATGAAGCTTCAGTTTGACTGTTCAGAAAAACATAAAACAAAAGGATGGATTGCCATATGGGTTAAAATCTTATCTGCATACGAGCTTACAGTAGAATATCATTGGGCACCAAGCTCGCAGTGAAGATGCTTCCAGCAGGTGTTCTAATCCATGTGTCTGTAACTGTGTTGTTGTTGATATGATGGAGCCTTTACACTGTGGGCCATGTAAAACAAATTTTAGAAACAGAGAAGAAGACATTATAGGAAGTTTCTCAACAACAAAAAGTTGGGTTTTGAATGAAGAGTTTCCCCCAGACTTTTAATTCAGAAGAAACTATATATGACCATGAAGTAGCTGACAGTGTCATCCCAACAGGCAGAAGGTCCCAACAGATACACTCGGAAAGAGTATGAAAATTTAAAATTTGTGAAGATTAGAACTCATGCCAAAAAAGAATTAAAGACAAAGATAGTGACTGAAGAGAAAAAAGAAGTGCACCCTATACTGGCAAACAGAGAATGATTGAATTCAAACTGTTAGATGAAGGCAAACAGAGAATGATTGAATTCAAACAGTTAGATGAAGGCAAACACAGAATGATTGAATTCAAACAGTTAGATGAAGGCAAACACAGAATGATTGAATTCAAACAGTTAGATGAAGGCAAACACAGAATGATTGAATTCAAACTGTTAGATGAAGGCAAACACAGAATGATTGAATTCAAACAGTTAGATAAGGCAAACACACAATGATTGAATTCAAACTGTTAGATGAAGGCAAAGCAGGAGAATAAACAACATTTGATTACAGTATCAGTGTCTGCTTTAATGCAAATATCTTGACATTACTGATTGTTATTGGTAAGATTATCAGGAAAGGTAGTACTTGAAAACATTTATTGTTCATTATTTTCTTGTATTAAGGAAGGAAATCATGCTTCAAACGCATGATTGTGTTATCTGTACATTTAGGAGTAAAAGAAGACATCCGTGGAGATTTTAATGCTTTGAAGTGCATGAAGACATTATAAACTGGGTCCTGAAATGTGACATTTGTGATGAAAATAAGGAAACAAACAAGAACCAAAAACACCATTCAGTAGTATGGTAGCTAGAGCACCCTTGGTTGGACAGGTTGGTTAAATATTTTGGACCTTTACCACTGTCACCTTAGAAAAACCACTACATTCTGGTTGTAACTAATCATTTTATGAAATGGGTCAAAATATTTGTGTGTGGGATCAGACCTATCAAGCTGTGTGCAAAAAATATTTGAGTAGGTTTTTAGCAGATTTGAATGCCCTCTGATGATACATTGAGGTCAAGGATGAAATTATCAAAGTGAATTTTTCTTCAAGTGTTGTCAGATGTTATTTATACAAAAGACTTGAACACATGTTCAAAATTTAAAGCTGTAACAGATTCTGAGATTTCTTTTTGTTTTCAAAATTGTAGATTATTAACAACAATCAGCATTCGTTGTACTTAAAATACTGAGCTATCATAATAAATTGCAGAACATTAATGAATAATTACAGAATAGTAATAAATAATTACATAACAATAATGAATAATGACAGAACAGTAATGAAAAATTACTGAACAGTAATGAATAATTACACAGTAATTAATAATTACAGAACAATAATGAATAATTACATAACAGTAGTATCAGGTACAATAGGAATGCGCTTTGTTTATCAGATCAGCATAACACTAAAAAGCATACACTCATTAATTAAAGAAAAAATTTGACAACATATTTAAAGTTTATTTACCAAAACATTCCTTAAGTTTTCTGATTTTCTTTTGGGGTTTTTTAACTTCCTGCATTGAGTGGTATGTTCCTGGTGAAAGACTTTTAAGTGAGCCAGAAGGGAGGGATTTGCTTTACATTAAACAGAAATAAGATAAAATTTTTAAAAATTATTTTTAAATTTATCAGTACATTGCTGTAAATTCCCAGAATAACACAGAAAATGAAAATAAAATTGTTAAGCATTTTCACAAAATAAAACAGACTACACCATAATTAAAAAAGTTAACTACTCATGCACCAAGTATGCATTATTTTAATACTATTCTCAAGTCACATATTTAAAATTTATTTAAAATTTATTTGTACAGCTGTTGACTTCAGTTCCACATAATCACATACCTAATGAGTGCCACAGTTTTTAGAATAATCTTCTACTCATATGCCATGAAATATGGTGAATTATGCAATAATTAATGTCTGTTGTGCACTATTAGTAATTGACTGATAATATGTCACGCAATGTTAATAAACAGGCTTCTCTGGTTTATAGGTCAGCATGTGTAGCAATAAATACAAGTTGGCTTAAGAGTGTTTTAAAGAGTTGATATAACATTAAATACAGTTATACCTTTTTATGCATGTTATCACAGTGTTTTAAAGAGTTGATATAACACTGAATACATTTTCACCTGTTTTTATGCATGTTATCACAGTCATTGTTTGTCCAGTAAAATAATAGATTCTGTTCAATGTGTAAGCAGTGTTTAAAGCAGTTGCACATAGGCAACCACAAAATTTGGTATAGTACGATGTGCAGCCAGCAGAGGGCCAGCAATTGGTTATAAACAACAATGTACATTACAAGAAAGCAGTCAGTTAGCTGTACATAGGTGAAAAATGGTAGCAAATATAAAGTGAATAGAAATATGCAAATAATTTATAAGGACAACTAATGTATCTGGTTATTGTCTGGCTAAAATGTAGATGGAATTCTCTAGTTTGGGATTTGGAGGAATGGATTATCCATTTATTCTCCATGGACCTTAATTGTTACTGTGTGTACAGGTATGTATAGGTGTACAGGAGGATCCATTATGATTGTATAGAAGTTTGTTACTTCTAATGAACATGTTATCTATTCAAGATGGGCTGCCTTAATTCAGACCACAAATCCTGATATACATGCTCATCTGGTGACATCTCTGAAACACCATAACCCATAAGTTGGATATTGTTGAATGACCTGTTGATCTGCACATTTTCTTTTCCAGAACTTGATCCAGTCTGCAATTGATGGGTACAATGTGTGTATATTTGCCTATGGTCAGACTGGTTCTGGTAAAACATTCACCATGATTGGAGACAGGGAACTGAAGTACCCAGGAATTGCTCCCAGAGCTTTCGGCAGGATCTTTGAGCTTGCAGATGAGCTCAAGTAAGTTGATTGTGATTGGACAAACAATATTTCATGGGACTTTTTGTTTTCTTAGTTGTGAATGGTTATTGGTTGTCAGATTGAAACTGTTATCAGGAATAAATTACAGATTCAAATCAAATGTGTGCCTGCTCATTATGGCATAACAATTCTTGCTGATTTAAAAATTAATTTTGTTTTGAAAAACATAGAAATGGTTGACAAATTGTACTCCTATTAAAATATTTCTTTTGTTTTGAAAGATCTCGTTTTTTTGTACCAGTTTGATGCTTTTAATTGAAATGTACCTTGTTTAAAAAGACAGAAATTATTTAATAATATCTTGATCAACTTTGATCTTTTCTGTTCTTTCCACAGATATACTGCATATTCATTTTGTTATACATACATGATGAAAAGAATCAAAAGACTTTAAAATTTCAGAGGGAAAAAAGCAGTCTGCAAGGTCAGTTTCAAAGACTGAAACTTGAAAGAAAGATATGGCTATCCCTGTATTCGTGTACATCAAATATTTAGTTCTAGCTTAATGGTAATTATGCACCAGAATGGATCAGACAATTGCAGTTATAAAAATAAAAAGATCATATCGAAACTTGGGATGTTTTCATAAATCCATAAACATGCATTTGGTCCACATCTCAAGGTAATGATTATAAAATAGAACACCTTTTTCCTTAAATACTTTGATGATTGTTCATTGCTGATCTAATACTGACATTGGTCAGTTGTTATGTTTCTTGTCATGAACTATCGCAAGTGAGATGTATATTTTGGAACAGACACAAGCGTGTTGCTGCCAAGACTTTATTTCTTAGAGTGACTCATATAGGCAATCCACACAGCACGTCCCTAACAGCGCATGCATATATAAGTTGGAGAAAGATGTACACATGATATAGATTGTATAGTCCATTTCAGTAATACAACATTTCCCTTGTTTTGACAAAATAAAATAAAGTTGTTTTATTTTGAAGGTAACACATAAAACAAGGCAACAAATTCGAAATAATTCTGTAGAAATAGTTATTTTCAGTGATATAGATTTGACAAGAAAAGTATATCACATAATGACAATGCATACACAAGTAATGTCCAAAACATATTTAATGTAGTAATAATGTTGTTCATGCACATCTTGGATAACCATTAACTTTTTTTTTCTATACCCTAAACAGTCATCCTGCTTGTCATGTACTTGTCAGTTGTTAACATTCTCCGCTGTTCCACATAAACTCCACTCCTGGGCATATAAACATTTACACTCCAGTTTCAGTTCAGTTCTCTATCTATAACCATCAATGTTACTTAATCCATTTATCATTTACATAGAGCTTGTTAGGTTTCACCTCTCTTCCAGACTGTGTTATATATGGGGTATCTGACCTCAAAGTCTTAGCTCCTGATTCTGGGATAGTGTTATTGAAATGGGGTTCTCTAGGGAAAACTGTTTGAAAAGGAGTATTTTTATATTGCTGCTCGGGGTCAGCCAATACACGAGCAGCAAATGGGGTCACATCTGACAGATTCTCCATGGTTTTATTAAGTAACCTTCGATTTCAGCGATAAATACCACCATCCCTAGTTTGTACAGAATATGACCTGCCATTGTGAACTCTTATAACTCTGGCGGGCTTCCATACTTTGCCAAATTGAACTCTCACAGAATCATTTATGGAAAGGGTTTTAAGTAATTTTGCTGATTTGTCAAAATACCATTTTTGTTTTGATTTCGTCTGCTGCATTTTCTTTTGAACAATAGTTGGGTCAATGGTCTGTGGTTTGAGAAGTTTATTTGTAATTGGTATTATAGATTTTGTTCTTCTACCAAGTAACATTTGAGCTGGTGTATAGCCGCAATCCAAGGGCGTATTTCTATATTCTAACCAGGCTAAATAAGGGTCCTGCTTACTGTCTCTTGCTTTGGTGAGCAATTTCTTGGCAATCGAGACTGCCTTTTCTGCCAAACCATTAAATATTGCATGTAATGGACTTGATGTCCTGTGTTTGAAACCCCATTCATTCGCAAAGTTTGTGAATTCTTGGAATGAAAATTGCAGTCCATTGTTGCTGACACAGACATCACAAATACTGTTTTGTGACATGTGTACTTTCAGTTTCCTGATAATTGTGATACTTGTGTGTCAGGCAATAAATCTGTCTCAAAAAATCAACTATAATAATCTACAGTCATGAAATAATTTTTTCCATCAAATGCAAACAGGTCAGTACCATTTTTTTTATATGGCCTTTGTGGGATGTCATGTGAGATTAAAGATTCTTTAGCATTGGAGTCGCGATGAGTGAGACATATCGAGCATTTTAACACATGGTCAATGATTTCTTTGGACATGCTATCTTTTGCGTGTTCTAATGTCTTGTTTACTTCTAGATGACCAGTGTGCACAGCTCGTATCATCTCCTGCCAGAGACCTTTTGGTACAGTTAACTTTTGACCTCTGAAAATTAAGTCATCTTCTACAGATAGCTCATCCCTGTGATTCCAGAACTCAAGCATATCTGTATTGCAGTCAGCACATGAACTAGGCCATCCCCAAGTTAAAGTCTTTATCAAAGTTTGCATTTGCGGGTCAATTTTGATAATGCTTTTCAGACATTCTAACCATCTATCTGTGACAAACAACTGTTGTTTGATCATATGTACATGAAGGTCAAGTCCTTCGATCAGTCTTGGGTATGTGTTCAGAAGTGATTGTCTTGATAAATAATCACTGATGGGCAAATCTTTCCCTTGTACATGATGCACTTCAGTATCATACTGCTGAAGCTGCAACATCATCCATTGAAGGCGTGGAAGGGCTGCTGAAAGGGGCTTCCTCATGATCAACTCAATTGGCTTGTGATCTGAGTGCACCCTATCTGAACTAGCAAAAACCAATTGATGAAAACGTTTACAGCCAAATAGTATAGCCAGCATTTCTTTTTCTATCTCAGCATACCCTATTTTGGTTTGTGTTAGACTTTTGGATACGAATGCTATGGGGTGACCGTCTTGCATAAGGCATGCCCCAATCCCATATTTGGAAGTGTCTACTTTGAGTATTAATGGCATAGTCAAGTCAAAGTAAACAAGCACAGGGTGTCACGTGATTATATCCCTGACCTCTTGAAATGCCTTCTTCTGAGGTTCGTCCCAGAAAAATTAGACGTCTTTCTTCAAGAGGGCACGTAAAGAGCTTGTAACCTATGCTAAATTTGGCGCGAATTTAGAAAGATAGTTAACCATTCCTAATAGGTTTTCTAATTTGGACATGTTTTCGGGAGCATCAAGCATAAGAACAGCCTCAACCTTGTTTTGATCGGGTTTTAAACCTGACGAGCTTATTGTATGGCCAAAGAAAGATACTTCCATTGTGCCTATTACGCATTTGTCTGGGTTGAGACACACACCCTTTGAACATGCATGTTCAAGTTCACATGTCATGTTCCTTGTGAGAGCGTCCCCACACCAATATGTCGTTGACTATACGTGACATTTGATAAGCCCTGAAAATTTTCATCCATTTTCATTTGAAATATGTTTTGTGAACTTTTTATCCCAAAAGGTAACCTAAGATATCAGTACCGTCCGAAAGACGCACTGAATGTAGTTAGGTATGAAGATTCGTCTTCAAGTTTCACAATCCAGTAGCCATGTTTACAGTCTAACGTGCTGAAGTACTTGGCATTGGTTAGTTTAGTTGTGACATCATCGATTGTCAGCATAGGATAGTGGGGCCTAAAGATTGAATTGTTTAAGACCTTTGGGTCGAGGCAAATACGCAATTTACCCGATTTAGGTTTCTCTGTTATTACAAGGGAGTTGACCCAATCAGTGGGTTCTATAACCCTTTCAATAATTTTGCACTCTTCCATTCTTGTGAGTTCTTCTTTAAGCTTTGACTTTAGTGCTTCTGGTACCCTTCACAGGGGGTTTACTACTGGTACTGCATTGGGTTTAAGATGCAGCTTGCACTCACCGGGAAACAGACCTATTCCCTGAAATAGGTCACTGTAAATACTTGTAACAGCTGATTTATCTAAGCCAGATTCATTATCAATAGTGTAAGTCAGCTGGACTAACTGTAAGTTAAGTGAAGTTTGAAGGCTAATGAATGCTGGGGCCTGACTATCTACAATGTAAAAGTAGGTTTTTACAGTTTTGCAATTATGAGAGCAGGAAAACATTATCTTGCCCACTATCAAAATCAAATCCCCTGTGTACAATACAAGCATACTGTCAGGGGGGTATTAAGGGGTCTTTAATACTGAGTGTTTTGTACGGCGCTAGTGGAAGAATGTTTACTTGTGACCTGGTATCTGTTGTGAATTTATGTGGGGTTTGAGAAGGGCCAATACGTAACTGGACAAATGCACGGTCTGGAGATGAGAGAGATGAATGCCTTACTGTATCTGTGTAAAATTTCTTGTCATTATGTGTATTCCATGCACTGTTACCACTCCCATTATAATCAAATCACTGGTCACTGTTCAACATATTATGCACAGTTTTGGATCTGCACATTTTTGCAAAATGATTAAGTTTGCCACATTCTCTGCAGTTCACACCTCTAGCTGTTCACTGCGAGTTGTTCAACTGGTGATTCCTGTTTCCACAATTCCCACATGGTTTGTGTGTTGTGAACTGCTTGGGCCTTGCACCATTGTGATGTTGGGTCTGATGTGTCTGCATTGACTTCAGGGATTGTTGCCAGTGGTATCCCCTGGGTTTGTTTCCACATCCTTGAATTCCAAGACCAGACTGTTCAACTCCAACATGAAGTCAGTCCTTCTGTATGGAGCAGAGACCTGGAGAACCACCAAGTCGACCGTAAAGAGAGTTCAGACCTTCATCAACAGCTGCCTAAGAAGAATTCTCCAGATCCGCTGGCCAGACACCATCAGCAACACCAACCTGTGGCAGAGAACCTCTCAGCTTCCGGTAGAAGACGAGATCATGAAGAGAAGGTGGGGTTGGTTAGGACACATCCTACGTAAGCCACCAACCAACATTACCAGACAGGCATTGAGGTGGAACCCACAAGGCAAGCAGAGAAGGGGTCGACCAAGAAAAAAATGGCGATGTGACCTTGAGGTAGACATCACTAAGCTGGGTCACACCTGGAGTCAGCTTGAGGGGATGGCACAGGAGAGAATTCTCTGGCGATCTTTTGTGGGTGGCCTATACCCCAGCAGGAGTGACGGGCATAACTAACTTGTTACCACCGCATGTCTGCACTCTGTTTTTTCTTTTATCGACAGCATCTACATCCTTGTTTGGTGTGCCGTTTGAAATCAGCATTGATTTCAGTTGCTGCTGACAATATTCAAAGTTTTGAACGATCTGGATAGCTTTGTATAATGTCAACTTGTCTCCTTCATTAATCAGTTTCTCTCGGACTCTCTGACTGTTCATCCCAAATACAGTCCTATCCCTTATCATATCATCAGCATCATGAAATTTCGCAGTCTCTGGCTTTGAGTCTTAGCCGTGTGACGTAGGAATCAACTGATTCCGCCCCTTGAACTTCCGTATTGAAATGATACCGCACAAATATGGGGTTTAACTTTGGTTGCATGTGTGCCTTGAAACAGTCATAGAATGTTTGGAGCTTCTTCGTGTCTTCATTTGAAATACCACTCCACATTTGGTAGACGTCTCTCCATTTGTCCCCAACCTACAACAAAAGGTATAATACCTTTTCAGCTTCTGTTTTTTCTTTAAGCAGTCCATTAAAAATCAAAGTGATATGTAGTTTAAACTTTTTCCACTGTTCCGGCAAGTTCATAGCCTCCCAGTCCATGACTGGTGGCAGAATACCGCTTAAATCCATGGCTGATTTTTTTCAAATCTTAACTAATGCACACACTTCTACTTTATGTGCAACTCCAAGTTAATGCATGAATCCAGCTTAATGCACCAGCTCCACTTCTGACACCATGTTGTGTTTCATGTCATGAATTATCTCAAGTGAGATGTATATATTGAAATAGACACAAACGTGTTGCTTCCAAGATTTTATTGGGATGTTTTCTTAAATCTATAAACATGCATTTGGTCCACATCTCAAGGTAATGATTGTAAAATAGAACACTTTTTTCCATAAATACTTTGATGATTGTTCATTGCTGATCTAATACTGACATTGGTCAGTTGTTGAGTTTCTTGTCATGAACTATCTCATGTGAGATGTATATTTTGGAACTGACACAAGCGTGTTGCTGCCAAGACTTTATTTCTTAGAGTGACTCATATAGGCAATCCACACAGCAATTCCTTAACAGCACATGCGTATTTAAGTTGGAGAAAGATGTACACATGATATAGATTGTATAGTCCATTTCAATAAAAACAACATGAGTGATATTCATTTTTGACCAAATTTCACTCATTGAAACATCACTATTTCCATCTGTTCCTGTGCAGCAAGAAATCATGTTTACTCTTTGGAGGACACAAGCAAGAGATAATGTTTACATCTTATAAAGTCTGGATGATTTACTTGGATTTTTCCAATATCACCTTTGTGAAAAATTACATTCATGAAATGCAACCTTGTTCTACTGAGGTACTAAACTAAGCAGACACTCTGCAGTCCCTGTTTTGCCCCAGTGGCAACAGCATTGTTCAAGTTAGGTAGAGCCATTGTTACTATAAATAGAGCATCTACAGGTCCACATGGTTGTTTTAGATATACTTATGGATTTTATTGCTAATGTTGTCATACAAATATTAAGTTTAAGACTTGTTTATCCATAAAGCAAGTGTTTCTTTGCTATATGATTAATTATTGCATGCTTAGAAATAATGATATGTGATTGACATGGTATAGATGCACAGCTTAGTAAACTGGTCTGGCACATAACATTTGGTCTGAGAGCAATATCAGCTTTCCTATAGCTTCTTACAGAATACAGTGTAAGCTTACAGCAGCTCAGGTGAATTACAGACAAATGCAGATTTGTCTTAATGCACTTTGGCTGTACTATACTTTAGTAAAATCGTTTCACGAATCTTCCAACTGAATGAATTTTGAAAAATAAATATTTGTTTCTTTCTCTATGTTTCTTTACTCAGGGTCCATTGAGTGACCACATATATCTAGAATCACATAATAATGAAGGATGCATAACAAATGAGAGCTATATTTGCCCCAAAAATATATTCAATAGAACTTTGAAAACTCAGAGTGCTTTGGGTCCAAATTTTGGTTAAAGTTTTTAGTTGTTTAGGGTATTTTTAAGATCACAGGCAAAGTTGTTTTTTAATAAGGACTTAACTAGTTCTTTTAGTGTTCCCAAAAGTTAATGATTCTTGATTTGTCAAGGTTTACATCTTCAGTTAGATAGATCGCCAAAGAGATAATTGTCTCTATAGATAGGGATAGTACTTGTATTATACAATACTGAGGCTTCAGTCAGTATTTTCCCATGATCCTCCTTTCAGGGCAAAGTTTCAGATCAAGGTATCAGCCTATATGATGGAATTGTACAATGAGAAGCTGATTGACTTGTTTGCCCAGCCAGGAAACTATGATGATGTAAGTTGTCATTCTCGAGTTTAAGGATGATCTTCAGACATGGAAGAAAACTGCTTTTTGAAATGATCATCCCATTGTAGGTCAGTTTATTCATGTTCTGATTAATTAAACACATAAATGGAATGCAAGGAATTTTGTGAACAGTTAGTTAAATTCTTCAGATCTTTGTGATATTCTTTGAATATTTGTATCAAATTTATAATCCAGAACTTAGCTATCTGGGAATCCCAAAAGAAAGATAATGTTATGAAAGAAACACTGATGCCAAACAAAAGCATGTTTCATGTCCAGGTCTCATATTCTCGCAACTTTTGGAGCTCGAACTCAAAGTTGAAATTTTGTCATGCCGTAACTTGAGTTAGAATAAATTTGGTCTCACATATTTGGGGTGGAAAATATTTCACAAAACATGGATGCTCACTAGACAACCAGACTGTAAAATCTGGTTGCCCAACAAAATGTTCAGGTTGAAAGTTTTTACTGAAGAGGAATTAAATATTTTTGTCATCTGCCAAAACAAATTATTCATTTCTTCAGCAGTAATTTATCTTTATAAATGCTGATTTAATTAACACCAGAATTTTTAACTTTATGATTCATCAGTTCCCTTATATGCTTTAAAGCAGAAAGGAACTCTTGATATAAAAGAATCTTTTTCAGAGTTATAAAGTAAATATCATTCTGGATGTCTGTTAGTTCTGATTTGCCTGATGTATATGCTGCATTTCTTAAGTATTACAACAAAATCTTGTTCTGTTTATTTTACACATTTAATGTTATAAATAAGTTCAGAAGTACTTTAAGCTTCAAATTTTTTTTCTAATATAGTTAGAGCATCCGCCTCGGATGCGGGAGGTCACGGGTTTGAACCCCGGCCAAGTCATACCAGAGACTTAAAAAAATAGTACTAACAGCTGCCTCACTAGGCGCTCAGCATTAAGAGATTAGTGTTAGGACTGGTCGACCTGGTGTCAGGATAATGTGACTGGGTCTGTGGCATGATGCCCCAGTGCTTGACATCACTACTATAAACTGTCACAATGCAGACATCATAGCGATATGACTGAAAAATTGTTAAAGCTATGTTAAAAATCTAAATCACACACACACACACATTCTAATATAAATGTAAAGCACATTTCATAATTAATTTATGTTTTGCTTTGAATAAAAACCCATTTTTTATATGACTAAAATCTTTGAGTTTGTTTTTCTTCATGCAAACTATGAATGTTTCATGGAAGTTATCAGAGCAAAATTATCTGCAGAATTATCTTCCCTTACATTATCTCTCATACTTTGTCAAATTTTAAAAATAAATCAGCAAAAGAAGTATAAGCACAAAATATGTATTTATTATAATAATGTATTTGCATAGAATTGTGACAGAGTAATTGCCTTTTGAAGATATCTATATATCTGCTGCATAAAGCACTAATTTGAAGGTGCTCTGCATGATATGAATGAATTGGAAAACAATTACAATCATAAGATGTTTTGGTATTAGGTATTATTAGCACATAGGTGTTATTATTGTATGATTTTATTTTGATTCTAAAGCTGAAACATTTAAGTCACAAGCATCAAAACAGTCCTTTTGAATAATTCTCCTGTATTCCCCCCCCCCCCAGAACAGTATTTATTAGTGTCATAGTCTCAAACAAGTCCAACCCTCTCGCCTTTATGATAAAAAGTGAGCTATTTTAAAAATGCACATTACATTTTGTCAACATAGCAACCAATGTTATGCTGAAAGACAGGAATATGAAACTAGCCAGAATTATTCCTGAGATGTCAACAATAAATTTTACAGTTTGAAAAGGGATGGAACAGATGAGGTTCATAAAGGTCAAAGGGTATAATATTTGCTTATTGTTTAATATGGAAGAAAAAGCGAATTTGCTTTGTTATGATTTATTTTTCAATTTCATTGCAAATAAATGAAAAGAAACATTGTCATGCTTAACATCAATATTAATGTACCATTTTATTCAGAACATCATACATAATAATATGAAAAATAAGAAAAATAATTGCATACATTTTTTTTATATTTGTTTTAAGGTGGCATGCTACAATTCATATTTTGGATAGGGTTAGAATTTTAAAGAAAAAGAATTTCCCCAGGTTTCCTCACTGGTTATACTGGCTACTTAAAAAAAAGACCTTGTATATCTTAGGTATTGTTCAAAGAACCTTTAAATCCCATTATTTTGGTGTATGATTGATGGGTGTAATATGGGTTATAGAGTATACAGCTTGACCTTACTCCAAATGTGCACCTTTCAAAAAAGTGCTAGCTCCACTTGGTCATTTTCACTTCCTGAACTTCAGAGGTAAATTGTAAAAAATAAGAACTGACAACTTTTTTATACATTTTATATATTTGGTAATTCGTTCACTGCACTTTCAGAAGCTGGTATTGTCTAGTCTGGCAAAATTCATTTTCCCTATTTTAATAGCTGCTAAGGATAGTGTACTTTAAACAAATTCAGGCTGATCTTTTGAGCACAAGGAAGTAGTCATTTTAGTTAGCAGTGTGCTTAGATCATATACAGTTTCCAAAAGTACAACATCCAAAGAAATGTCAGCTACATTACATCAAAGTAGCATAGAGGTATGCCAACATTATCTCCACTGTGCATGTTTTAAATGCAGACAACTTCACCTTGCATAGTCACTCTCTCAAAAGTACATAATAACTGGTGAGCGCCCCCCGAACAATAATGCCTAAAGAAAACGTGGTTCTTGTGAGTAAAGATATGATCTTGTTGATTTACTATACTCTAATTCAGGGGTCTCAAACTCAAACCACCCAGGGGGCCTCATGAGAACATTTTCAATGGCCCAAGGTCCACACCACCTTTGTTATCTCTCGACACCTTGTGACACCAACCATTTTGCTGGCCACAGGGTACGGCTTGGTCATGTTTGAGACCCCTGCTTTGATCAGTGTCATGCCTCGTGCAGTGAGCCTAACATTTGGCATTAGCCAGTCATCAACCACCCCTGGTAGGTTATACCAGGAATGAAGATTATTATGCATACTTGACTTGCCAAGTAGGTTATCATCTGACAACAGACACGTGGGCAGCTTCTTTAGTTAATTTTACATCAAAGTAATCAAGTTTATCATAAACTATAGCCATTAAATTCTAATTGCCTGACAGGGTATAGTCATCAAAATCTAATTGCCTGACAGACTATAGTCATAAAATTGCCTGACAGGGCAAAGTCATCAAAATCTAATTGCCTGACAGGGTATAATCATCAAAATCTAATTGCCTGACTGGGCTGTGATTTTTATTCACTGGTTGCCCTAAGCAAATGTTTTGTTGTTCCATACAGCTAGCAATGGATTTTCCCACCCCAGCAAAATTTCCTAATCTTCTTTTCTTTAGCTCCTCTACTAGCATGCCAAATTTTAATGACCTAAAACTTTATGCGGAGTAAGTATTAAATGATTTTGATATTTTCATCTTAAGATCTGAGAATAAAGAGACCAGGGTTTTGGTATTTTAAGTTGATCCATTAATGCTTTATTCATTTAAATTTTGGTTCTACAATGTGATAATCTCCTACAAAAGTAACACTGTTGTACCATCTTCCATTTTATGGCTGCCAATACTTTATTATGCAATATTCAGAATTTCAGAGATGATAATGCTATACAGTTCTGAAATATTCCATAAGGAATATGGAAACACCACTCATTGCCAATGTCTCCATTACTTCACTGCTAATGTTGAATTATTTCCTTTTGTAGGAGAAGCTGGAAATCAAGAAAGACAAGAAAGGCATGGTGTATGTCCAGGGGTCTGTGATCAAGGATGCATCTAATTCCAAGGAATTGTATGCACTGTTTGAGGAAGGAAGCAAGAACAGACATACTGCTTCAACAAGTATGAAAAGCGATTTTTTTTCTTCAATAAAAGTATATTTGCTGATGTTTGATAATAAAATTACCTTAGCTGAAGGTTATTCCAGAAATAATGCTATGGGTTGGGGTGGGTTGGAAGACACTTTTTGTTTTCACCCACCAGACATAAAATATAACATCACCCCAACATTGGATGAAATATATATATCTTCTAGCACCACCATGCATGAAATTTATTTGCAGAAATTCATGCTAGCATGAATGCATATTAAATGGTAGCCTCTAAGTTGGCTTGTTTACTTGAATTTGTTAAATTTAAAGGTTTAGTATATAGTGTTTGTTTACTCCCGGTGTCTAACAAATTTGTATGAGCCTCCAAGTTTTTCTGACCCTTCCCACTCTTTCTGGCCCTTTTATATATTTTGACATTTATGTTGGGGCATGGGGACAGTGCACTGTGTACTGAAAAGTTAGAATTTGCAAATGCCATGAGTCGGCATAGGGTAGCTGTTTACTACTGGGCCTAGCAAACTTAAACATCCTTACATTGAGCCATACCTGCATCAAATTGATAGGAAGATGATTTATTTTTTCAGAAATTGTTAATATAGCATTCTTTATGTGTTAACCTGCTGACAGACAAGATGAAACTGCAGCATTTATGAAATTTGACCTGTTACTTGTCATTTGCATTCCTAGTATCGTGACAACCCAAGTCTCGCTACCTACCTGTCCATGACATCAGAGGACCAATAGTCACATGATACCAACAAAACCTCCTTTCCAATGTTGTTGTACCAAAATTTGAAAAATATGAAATAAAAGTCATGTAATGCTTGTAAACAAGAGGAAAGGAAATGTAATTCTCACCATATTTACTCTGAGAACATGTACCAGAAATCTGTGGATGTCACAGCAACCTGGAGAAAGCCAGACTTATCAAGCAGAGAGCACATGTCAGTCATATTTTTGTTGGTATCACCTGACTACTGCATTTACATGTACTGTCTGCTTGCTATGTGCAACTCTCGATCCATACTGTCTAGCCACACCTCCAGTTTTGGTGCTGAATTGGCTGCCGACCATAGCATCCAGTCATCTGTCTCTTGATCCATACCATTCAGTGGTCATATGACTTCTTTTACATATCATCCTATGATTCATCAAGTTGAACCATGGAACGTTAATTTAAACAGGGATCTTGTTGATAAAGTTACCATTACTCTGGCAGTACAGCCGTCTACACTGCCATCCATATGCCTGACACCGGTACAGGCAGTTTATTATTTCAACAAGCCATCCGTTCCGATCTGATGACTATATCATCTAAGTTTTCTGATTAATTGGGAAGTCCAGTCTTTGTCCTTTTGTCCATCCCATCAGTTCATCCATCTAGGTATGGATTTTCTCACCCACCTCAACCTGGTACATCTTCCCTGCCTTCATGTGGTCTGAATCATCATCCTTGCAGAATCCATTTCCAACACAAAATGTATCACACCCAGGAAGTTTCTTGAAGTCCTTAGATTGTTTTATATTACAGGGTTTCCTCTATATGCAGATGACCTTGCAGATGACCTTGCTATCTCAAGGGTGCCAATCTTTCATGCCACTCAATTACAGGATCAGCATAACAAGCAAGATAGTATCACTTCTAGACCAGAGGTGCAAACAAGGATGGCTCATGATAGGAATATCTCTCGAACAACAGCCACAAACGGATGTGACCTTATGTGCATATGCAAGAACCTGTTGTTGGGGAGCCCATCTGTTACTGGACATTGACACTGTCAGTGACCAGTGAGGTCCAGAGGATACAGGTCTCCATATCCATCTCTTGGAGATGAAAGTCATCATCAAAGCCTTTCATTTTTTGGAATTACCATCTTCAGATCAAGGCTTATGAAGAAAACAGGCAATCAGGATCATCATCCCTCAGAATGCCTATGTCCCACAAGTAACTGACTTTTTTCTTTGGCTGTTTGAGGAGAAATAGTTGGCTGCAATTACTGTTAAGGGCTACCATTCTATGATATTGGACCTGTTCCATCATCATGGCAGGGAAGATCTTGGTAATATCAAACACCTATCTGATTTGTTGTCCAGGTTTGACATGCATAGGCCTCAGTTATTCACATTGTTTCCTTAGTGGAATCATTCCTGGGTTCTGACTTGGCTGATTTCAAACAAATTTGAGCCTTTTGGCAGGACCTCATTAAAGCTCCTTTCATTCAATACCAGTTTCCTGATAGTATTTAATTTGGCATGCAGAGTCAGTGAATTACATGCCCTTTCTGTTGACCCAGCCTACCTTAAGTTTTAATCAGATGGCTCAGCGGTTCATATGATGCAACCCAGTTTCACCGCCAGGAATGCTGCCATCAGTGGACAATCAAAAAGTCATCATATGTCCTCTCTCCTGTATTGACACAACCCAAGAGGCTTTCAAACATAACCTGGTATGTGGGCTTAGACTATATTTAAAGCAGACTGAACAGTTTGTGGAGCTCAAAGATGCTTCTTTCCACCACATAAACACTGGAATGAGGACATAACCCCTCAAGCCCTCTCATCGTGGTTCATATCACAAGAACAGAGTCATCTCATAATTTACTGAAAACCTTACTTTTTGGAATAGCTTTAAAACTATTTACAAAGCCAGGTATGTCTTGAGCTGTTAGTTCTTAAAAATGGTTAATCAGATACTTGCGTTAGCCATTCTGTGACAAATAGAATAAAGGAAAATGTAATCAGAGAAAAGTAAAATTGCAAATAACCTGAACCCTGTTGACTTTTTTGTTAATTTAGATACATCAGTTTTTCTAAAAAGTAAGTTTCTGCATATTCAGTCGATTCAGAATGCGTGTGGCATAAAAAAATGTCCCACTTGCTAATCGGCAGTGTACATATTGTATAACAAGGTTGTTACAAGCATGAATATAAGTTTTTGGCAAACAAATATTTAGCACAATTTTTTTTTTCAGAAATGAATGCTGAAAGCTCCAGATCCCATCTCATAATTGGGATTCTAATTGAGAGTACCAACAGTATCACAGGGCAAGTCCTTACTGGCAAGGTGGGTTTTGTGGTATAGGTAACCAACTGTGATTCATTTCCATCAATATTGCAATTATATTTTTCTTAGTTAGCTATTCAGTTGACCATATCTGCAGATTTTTCCACAAGCAGTTAAATCTTTGATGCATGTGCAGAATGATGCTTGAATCAGCAATGTTGAGAATTTATATTATTTTTTATTGAGTTGAACTCTTTTTGTCATAAGCAATGGCTTGTCATCCATCATTAGTCATCCATCAGCACAAGTTTGCTATTGCTACTCCAATACAATGAAACTTTACACGTACCTTCATTCCAAGATGTAGTTGGGCCTAAATAAAAACGTTGTCACTCAGACATCCATTATGGTCACCATTGAAAATCTTATGGTCAGTACTCCTCATCAATTGATGGTCGTATTGATACGAGTGTCACAAAAAGACTTCTTATAATATTTAGTTGGTCCTAAGTGAAAATGGAGCCCATTTTACGTTAGACATGGACACCATGTCAGCCATTTTGAGAATCTTGTTATTGTAGCTCCTGAACAGATGATCGTGTTGATATGGGGTTTTTACTCAAGAACCTGTTATTATGTTTAATTGGTCCTAAATAAAAATGGTGCTTCTCCAATATCCAATGTAGCCACTACAGCAGCCATGTTGACAGTCTTATTATTGCTACTAAACCTGAATGGCTGGTCATACTTACATAACATTTTCACAAAAAGACTTATTGTGTTTCTTTGGTCCTGGATTTCAGTGGTGCCAATTAGACATTCCCATTGATATTCAATTGGTCACCATAGCATCCATTCTGAAAATTGTGTCTGCTGCTCCTCCTGAAGATATGTTCAAGACTTCTGTTGATATCTTCTTGGTCCTAGACAAAAAAAATGGTACTGATTGGACTTCCATGGTCTTGACACCATGGTAGTTATCTTCTTGATCCTAGACAAAAAATGGTACTGATTGGACTTCCATGGTCTTGACACCATGGTAGTTATCTTCTTGGTCCTAGACAAAAAAATGGTGCTGATTGGACTTCCATCTAGACAAAAAAATGGTGCTGATTGGACTTCCATGGTCTCGACACCATGGTAATTATCTTCTTGGTCCTAGACAAAAATGGTACTGATTGGAATTCCATGATCTTGACACCATGGTAGTTATCTTCTTGGTTCTAGAGAAAAAAAATGGTACTGATTGAACTTCCATGGTCTTGACACCATGGTAGTTATCTTCTTGGTCCTAGAGAAAAAATGGTACTGATTGAACTTCCATGGCCTTGACACCATGGTAGTTATCTTCTTGGTCCTAGAGAAAAAAAATGGTACTGATTGAACTTCCATGGTCTTGACACCATGGTAGTTATCTTCTTGGTCCTAGAGAAAAAAATGGTACTGATCGAACTTCCATGGTCTTGACACCATGGTAGTTATCTTGAGAATCTTATCACTAGTCCTCTTGAATGGATGGTCATATCAACATGGAGTTGTCACTGAAATACTTTTTATGATGTCTGGTTGTACCTAAATGAAAATGGTGCCAATGCAGCTTTCTGCCTGGCCACCACAATGGTGATGTTCTTGAAAATCTTGTTATTGAATTTTCTTCTGAACAGATGGTCATATTAACAAGGGGTTTTCAAATAAAGACCTTCTACAGTGTCTAGTTGGTTCTAAAAGAAAATGGGGTGCCATTGAATGTCTAGTTGATGATAAATGAAGATCATGCCAATCAGACATCTGGTTTGGATGCCACAGTGGCCATCTAGAAAACTTTGTTATTTCTCCTCCTGAACAGATGGTCATATTAACATGTACTTTTTCACTTGGGATGCCAGAGTGGTAATACCATCATGAGGTTTTTCACTAAGAGACTTTATAATATTCAAGTGGTCCTAAATGAAAATAATGCTAATATAACACCACAATGGCAATCTTGAAAATCTTGTTATTGCTACTCTTACTGAACAGATTCACTTATAGATATTTTATGCCTTGTTGGTAATAAATGAAAATGGTGATGATCTGACCTCCATCATGGGCACAAAATCTTGTTATGAATGCTTCTTTGAAACATGTTGATAGTGACATCACATTTTCACTAGAAGATTTCCTATCATGTCTGGTTGGTCTTAAACGAAAATGGTGCCAATATGACATCCAGTATGGTTGCAGTGGTGGCCATCTTGAAATCTTGTTATTGCTGTTTCTTCCGAATGGATGGTCATGTTGCAGAGATGCTGTCTGGGCATGTGATTATATGAATTGCACAAAATTTTTATGAATATTGCACTCTGAGAGCAGTGATGCACAAGAGCTCCTGCAAATTAGTTCAAAGTCACATATATGAAAATGTATTTAGTGCAGTATACAATTTTTATTCAGCCATTCACAATTAAAGTTCTTGTTGCAACACAAGTCTTGCCACTGTTAAAGGTATCATAGCACTTGTCACCACATCTCTTTCTTTTCAAGAAAGCAACTATTTAGACATCTTGGTTCTTTGTTTGACATGAATGGTTGTCAAAATAAATTTGATTGGCACATTGGGCCCTGGAACAAACATTATGTTGTCATTTGAACCTTGCATCATGGAAGTTTTACAAATGCATATTTAAATGCAGGCCACCTGGAAAACCCCAGATGGCTGATTCTCAGTGTGGTTTATCTTTAGATGACAATTTCATTTGGCAAATACTGGGTGATGATAGTGAATATGACAATTCTTTTTCTTATACTATGAAAATACCAGTGAGTAATTTTGAACCTGAAAATAGTGTTAATATGAGTCTGATATACATGCTGGATGGACTAAAACAGATGGCATGTTGGTCAACCCAACCCCCCTTGCAACAGTATTATGAAATTAAACATTGAAAAGGCATTATTACAAGCTTAGTTTAAACACAGACAACTTAAAAGTAGAGTGTAATTTATATTTCTTTTCTTTGCCCTGCAGGATCTTGTTCTACAGCACTATATGGCCCTATTAAGGTTAAGATAAATAGAATAAATGAGAATCTTAAAATGATGTTAGGAATAACATTAAGTGATTTAAACTCTTGCCACTGTCTTGTTTGAAAATGATGAAGAAATCTGGCATTGGTGAGTTCTGATTGCAAACCAAAATTATGTGACAATTTAGCAACAATCAAAATTTGAGTGCAGCATCTGTTACTGAACCAGACTGCAAGCTTGCCAGGGCCAAATATTCACATTTAAATGGAGAAAAAAAAAATAAGGAACCAAAATCTCTACCAGCAAACACACAATCATTAAAATGTTTTGTTTAAAAATGTTCTGCTCTGAAATCTGTAGGACACATCCACTGTGATGTTTCTACAGTACCCCCACCCAAACAATGTTCACCATTTAAATCCATGCAAGAAATGTGTCATTCATGTCTTGGTAGCTAATATTGGTAAGTGTATTCGATACTTTCTAGCTATTTGAAATCCATTTTTCAGATTTGCTAATCATTTAATATCTTTTAGCCTTGTCAGTACAGGCCCTTATAACACAGGTATGGTCTTGAACATGTGGGCAGATCAAGTAGCATGAAAGTGAAAAGAAGTAAACTTTATGGGGGGAAGTTATCATATAGCATCTGTGTTTGCATGTTGTTAAATTACATGCTTTCATGAAATTTGTTGAAGGATATTTTAAAAGTTATCAAGACATTAGTAATAAAATAATAGTACAGTGAAGATTTCAGAATTTTAATTTTTACCAATCAGTTGTAACTTTTGAAAGTTTGTGGCCAAATTTTAGTTTAAATATTTTTGGTAGCTTTATACAGTGATTTTTTTTATGAAAAAAAAGTCACCAAATGATTCAAACACTCACAGATCACATGCAGAAGTACCTTATTTTCTTTATTTCAAATAAGGAACTCTGCAGTCATCAGTATATTAAATTCTGATTTTTGAATAGGCTGATGTTGTAACATTGCATGGCTCAAACCAGCTTACCTAGAATACATATGCCAAAAAATTCATGCAGTTTGTATTTGTTTTCCTTCAGTTGAGTTTGGTGGATCTGGCAGGCAGTGAGAGAGTGGGGAAGACTGGAGCTGCTGCCCAACAGCTCAAGGTTAGTATGAAACAGTTATGGAGTACATTAGATTACTGCGACTTTCATTACACTACATTTGGTCATTAAGGTGGGCACCAACCAAGTTTTGGGTTTTGCATATTTTGGGTGAGAACACACAAATTAAAAGCAGAATGCAACATAAAATTATTTATTCAATGTGTTGAGTAATTTTGATATTTCCAAGCTGCTCACATCATAAAATCCTCCCTTGTCAGGTCAACTGGAATAGACTTTAGGATCTCATGAGTACCTGAAACTGGAATACAAAATATCTGAAACTGGACTCAAAACTAGAACTTATGAGTTGGGGTTATTTTGACATGGATGATGGTCTCATTATGTAAGACTTATTGATTATCATAAAATCAATCAGTGGAACTCCCGTGGCTTCCGTACAGGTATACTGCAAACAGCAGAGACTGAGATGTATGGTCTCATAAGGCTTCCATACAGTTATATTGCAAATAGAATTGACTCAGATTTCAGGTCTCATAAGGCTTCCATGCAGGTATAATGCAAACAGCATAGACCCAGATTTCTGGTCTCATAAGGCTTCCATGCAGGTATAATGCAAACAGCACAGACCCAGATCTCTGGTCTCATGAGGCTTCCATACAGGTGTAATGCAAACAGAATAGACCCAGATCTCTGGTCTCATAAGGCTTCCATACAGGTATACTGCAAACAGAATAGACCTAGATCTCTGGGCTCATAAGGCTTCCATGCAGGTATAATGCAAACAGCATTGACCCAGATTTTTGGTCTCATATGGCTTCCATGCAGGCATAATGCAAACAGGATAGACCCAGATTTTTGGTCTCATATGGCTTCTGTGCAGGTATAATGCAAATAGCATAGACCCAGATCTCTGGTCTAATAAGGCTTCCATTTTGTACAAAATCTGTTACCTTGCCATAAGTGTCTGTGGATGCCATGTTTTTGTGCAAAAAAAAAGGGAGTCCCACATCACATGGTTTGCAACAGTACGTACAAAAGTTTGGCTACAATCACACCTTATCTAAATTTAGTACATTTAGGTTATTGGAAAATGTTGGACCCAGGGTTATGTGGCAGAAAATGCCTGAGCTTGCGAAGGCTTTATACATCACATGATCAAGGGCCCAATATTTTTCATTTCTTATTCAATTCCCTTCTTATTATGTACTTAAAAACAAGCATATTGTAATACCTAACTCAACAAACCAAAATAATAGGCATTATTAAGAACTACATTTCCTTTTCCAATAATAATACTAATAATGATAATGTAAAAACATAAAACTAAGTCAGAAAAACATGATGCAGTTCACTATGTTGTAATACCTTAATGGTATTGTGAATGGAGTTTTGCATGCATAAACACTGTCCAGTTAATGTATGAAGATTATTTTGATGTTAAGCATTGAGATGTGAGATGATGTTTGACCGACGAGACTTTGGCATATTTGATCATGTCATTTTTATCTGTCACTGAAAACATCTACCACGCGTGAATTACTTCTTCCATTCCTGAATATATGCCACCCACCCACCATTGTTTAGATCGCCGAATGCATCTCGTATAAATGTGTACTCTGTGTTTTATACTAAATGTGAGTATAAAACCTTGCTCTGGTCCTCGTAATGTCATGCTGTTGTCATGAGTATTAATAAATTCGTCAAGGAATTCATCTAAAAGACATCAACAATTCTACAGACCCTGGGACATCAACATTAAGTGGAAAGAAGTTTGCATGTTAGCAGTTATTGTGCCATATTCATTTCCATGTTGAACTATGCATGTGTTGTGCTGGAATTTCACATGAATAGTTTGGGAAATGAATGATCTTACCTTCCATAATTTTGGAATATCAAAGCCAGAAATATGATAATAGTCCATAAATTAGTGACTTCAACCATCCAGTGGAGTTTTGTTACCAAAACAGTGGAGATGAAGGATAGTGATGGAATCAGTGTGCCTGGCCTAAGAATCACATTTCTTTTTTCAGACTTTTGTTGAACAATAAGTTAGAACTAATGTTACTGTTTATTATTATAAGTTCTTGGTTATGTAGAACTTGTTATTTTACTTTTATGTGCAAAAGAGTATGCATTTGATAGGGACTATTTCTAACTGCATTACAACTCATTGCATCATCAGTACGTTGTATTCTCGTTCGATTCGCATCGTAATTCACTTGTCCATTTCGTTCAGTTCTACGTAATCATAGGTATGTATATACAAATAATAATAGAAGTAAAAATGCACACCACGGATATTGAGAGGACAACTTAATTCAGTCTAAATTTTGTGTTCAGAGGGATTTTTCCATGCAGTTTGAACAGTTGACTTGGTTACCACTATGGCTAGCCCTGAGAAGGACAAACATTGATTGGCTAACTAAGGTCATGTGATGTGAATAGGAGTCTATAAATATGAGTGCAGACAGTGCACTGGCAGATAGCTGTCAGAGCGGCAAAGTATGAACATAAAAGTAGAAAAGAATTTTGGCTGTGTATTCTAAAACCATCAATTATATATATTTTTATGTAACGATATTAACTTTGGCACTTTAAAATCCCAAAACTGAATCAAATTGTTATGAAAAATTTTAAGTAGATTTATTACATGATTTCTACAGCATTTAAATGCCTTATAATTATTGTATAATTCTTTATAACGCTGCTGCTATCTCCCACCACACCACTCAAGCACATTAGCACTAAAATTATTTTTCCATAGAGATCATGCTACTATAACAGAATGTGTTACAGTCAGTCTAATAAATTTCGCTGTTAATATACAGAGGAATATAATAATAGAAGTAATTTCACCATAATATGGTATATTATAACGTTGTCTTTTGGCATTTAGACAAACAAATCTGCTTTATATTATCAGAAGTTGATAGTGTTGTGACAGACACTGTGTTTATGTAAAGTCACTATGCAAGATTGAAAAGTATGTTCTGTCTCACCTTTATTATGTAATAAAAATCATTTTAACGTCCTGAACTCTGGTCTTGTCTATACAACACATGGGGTGTTACAATATTAATCATTATGTTATATTATAGGAATAACACAAATGAAACAAATAAAATATTTCAACATTTTATTGTACATATTACACATTGTTCATTTAATGAATGAAACCTGAACACCATGCAGCAATACATGCTACTTTACTGCAATGGAGGTACTTGTACATGGGATGATCCTATTTAAAAACTGAACAAGAAAAAGTATGTTAAAGATGATAGAATGTCATGTAGCCAAAGAAACACAATGAAACACTGATAATTAGGAAAAAATGATGCAATACATCAATGAAACTTGAAGATACCATTATGAAAAAAGGAACCAAAAAAATTCAGTCTTGGATTACAGTAGTCATTGCAATTGTCTCAATGCTTCTGTCATGGTGGTGGGTAATTTAAAAGTATAGTAGGCATCATGATTGTTGCTGGGAAACTTTCAGCAGGGTGAAAGGATTGGCTGTTACACCGGGGTATTGTGATCAGTCATTCTTGGATAATACTAGGAAAAGAATATGGATTCATTTTTGGAGTCAGTTGTGTTTCTTTAAATTCCATGTAAAGGGTAAACAATGCCATTCAGAGTGGATAATAGTGTACTGTTTACATGAAAAGGGAACTTGTTTCATTGATTAATTGATACATTGTATCAAAGGTCAGTTTGACAAAACACATACTCTCTCTCTCATGTACTAAGAACAGCTGTTTTCAATTTTTTTTCTTTTGCAGTTTAAGTCTTGTTGTATTCATATTTTCTCTATGTAATTTTGGATGATAGATATCTTAATTTTGGATGATAGATATCTTTATTTTGAAGATAGATATCTCTAATTTGAACAGTAGATATCTTTATATTGGATGAGAGTTAGATCTACCTTTTGGCAGCACTGGTGTCAGGTGGAAAGGGTTAGTCTTTGGTGGCATATGGTGACCATCAGATTTATGACATGGTCAGCATTCCATGTTTCCATTACCATTTTTATTTAACTGTATCTAGAACGTAGGGAGGTTTTCACCATATAAGGAAATGGTGAATATTTTATTTAACTACAGTCAATACCCGCTCTATATCAACTAGTAGCAAGTATGTTAAATTAATGGGACTATTTATGAAGTATACAATAAATAAAGATATTGAATAATTGTAGTAACACTAAATGAACAAGAATTGTTTTAAACAATAAGTGAAACAAACAGCCTACACTTAGATCAGGTAAAACACAGTATGTGACAGTTGTTCATTGTCTATAGTTGGGCATACCTTATACACTAGCAGATATGGCTACTCTATACATGTATATAAATTAAACATGTCACAAGTTATTTTACATAGAGGGCTTTCAAGAACACATTATTTGATATCTTCATATAATTCTCATATTCCCATTTCAGGAAGCCATGTCAATCAACAAGTCCCTATCAGCCCTGGGTGATGTAATCTCAGCTCTGAGCAGTGATCAGCAATTTATCCCATACAGAAACAACAAACTAACTATGCTGATGCAGGACTCTCTTGGAGGCAATGCCAAGACACTTATGTTTGTGAATATTTCCCCTGCTGATTACAATATGGATGAGACAGTTATATCCCTCACGTAAGTCAAGTTAGTAGATGAACTCATCTTCCTAAACACTATCGAGTTACCTTTTGTACAACTTTTTTCCCTCAGACGCACATATGTTGATAACCATTTATTCTCAGATTGGATGACACCAGAGTATAAAAAGAGAAATTCACCATTTGAGAATTATAGACCTTTAATCTTCCAAAAAGAGACAGAAATCTTTCCTTTAAGTTACAGAATGAAATAATCTTACATGTGCCAGGTTTGAAACTAGCTTGATGACCATGAATTAGGGTTTGTTTTTGTCTATTATATAACTGTTGATAAGTTGTTGTTTACTTCTTTTGCATTCAGAAGATGTGGGATTTTGTTTTTTTTTTACTTAGAACAATGGTGAATAACTAACTTATGATATTTTACCGATAGACCCAATATTGTTTTTTGATTAGCACAAGATATCAGTTGTTTTTCTTCAGCTAAATTACCAGGTCGTACAGTGTTTCTGTCCAGTCATAAAATATTTCCACCCAAACATGCTATGTTTCAAGCCAATCATCCAATGTTCAGTATACATGCACTACCTCACAAGCTGACTTCCCAAGCTAAAAAAAGACATCACATCTTTTGGTGTGTTTTAACAACAAAAGTGTTAAAGGGCCATCTGCTTGCAATGGCAGGAGTCAGACTAGAGTGGTCTCCCCTTGGATAGAGATATTGAGACCAAATCCCATCGACAGTCAGTACTACTTCTGCTCCTGCCTGATCAGCCTGCTTTTATCACTGCCTTGCAAATACCAATGCACTTTGTGCTTTTCATCAGTTGAGCAACTCTTACAATTTTTCTCACCTCAGGGAAGTGTACTCCATGAGTTTTACCATCTCAATCTCACTCTGTCTTCATTGTCAGTGAATGTTTTGTAATTCTCTCATCTAACTTTTTCATCATATGATAAGCGAATCAGTACCATCTTAAATTTTTTTCCTCACAGTGTTTGGTGTCTGTTACTGTGTAAGGCTGTCAATATGCATGTGCCAGAAACACAGAATGCAGTGTGCTCTAAACAGAATACATTTTACCTAAATGACCCTATGTGAATAGGCCTGCCTGTAGAATTTATAGCAGTGCAGCATATATTAAGTTCAACACAAATTTTAACTACTTTACCTTTTTTACATATACTGTTATCTATAGATAAGTTTAACAGTATAATCTGATCTTTATGACTGTATAATTATATTTCACCATATAATTTTTATGCACTTTAAAATCCTGAGAGAATGCATTCACCATCAAATCAGTAAAGCTGTGTGACCAACCATATCTGATCTTTCTCAACCTCTGAATCTACTAGTTTATTGTCTGCATCTGTAATCATCTAGATCTGATACATTATCAAAATCATTGGTACCTACATTAATAGCCTATTTGACTTATTGAAGCCATCATAGTCATAATTCTAATCATCCAGGTTCAAGAAAGTGCTGAATAAAGTCTGCAGCCTCCATTTTAAGTACCAGATTATGACTATATTTTAAACAGCAACCATGTGATCTAGTGATTTATCCATCCATTTTGAAATCTGTACAACGTAAACATTCAGTGGAAAGAAATAAAAATGCTCATTATGAAACATGCAGTAGAGTTCGTTAATAACATCAACTCACAAGGATTTACTCCAGACTCTTCCTGCTTCCCAAGGCCATAGATCAGTGCTCTCTCAAGCAGTGCATTCCAGAACCATTCTTCAGAATGAAGATGCCAAAATCAACTCTTGACAGGAGGGAGATTTTGCAGCTAGCCTTAACCTACATGATTCACACCCTTATGTTCCTATTCCCATTTCTTCCATTCAGACTGAATTTCAGTCCCAGGGTATTCACAAATCATGGACAGAGTTGTGTCTCACTTCAGCCTGTTACATCAAATTACTTGGACAACTTTCAACAAAATCAATCTTTTATACTATGACTTTAAACCCCTTGTTTTGCTCTTGCTTTGTCATGGATTCCTACACAGAAACAGACAAACCTAATTTCATTTTGCCAGCATTCATCCACTTGGTATGAAGTCCTTCTTCAACTGGGTCTGTCTTCCTCAGGAACATGCAGTAAAAATCATCTAAGTTGTGTCAACCATTGTCTCAGAGTATTGATTTTCACCCCAGGGGTTTCTTTGTCTCATGGGTCTCTTAGTGCAGAATCAGATATAATCCTAGGATGCTGTTCATGAGACCACTGCTAATGATCCCCCTCCATTTCTTTGATAATATTTGTTTGATCATAATCTGGGCAACCATTCCAGTGGCCTAAGTGGTTAGAGTGCCTGCCTTGGATGCAGGATGTGATGGGTTCAAACCCCAGCCAAGTCATACCAAAGACTTATTAAAATGATACTAGCAGCTGCCTCGCTTGGCATTCAGCATTAAAAGGTTAGCATTAGGACTGGGGTGGCCTGATGTCGGGATAATGTGACTGGGTGGGACATGATGCTACATGTCTGCAGCATGATGCCTCAGTGCTGGACATGACAATACACTGCCACACTGCAGACATTATAGTGATATGACTGCAAAATTGTTAAAGCTACATTAAAAATCCAAATCACACACACACACACATACACATAATACAGACACACACTCTAAAGCCCTCCCTGCAGTTTCATACCTGGAAGAGCAGCCATGTTCACTGCAGTAGTAACTGATAATTGACAGGATTTGGCATGAATATCTCTATCCATCGAGAGACTACTATAGTCTGACTTCTGAAGACTGACAGGATTTGGCATGAATACTTCTATCCACTGAGAAACTACATTAGTCTGACTTTCATCTCAGCAATTAAGGAACCTTGTAGGACTTTGTTGCTAATACAAGTCATAAGATGTGTTGAAGTATTGTTCAGCTTAGAATGGTAGGATTTGAGTGGTAGTTGATGTACTTCTAATGTATTATGATTTGGTATAGTATTATCAAAAAAATTGATTATACTCTTGTTTTCTGCAATGTCAGTAGAGAATAGGTCCTCTGTTACCTTTTCATCTTTTTTTATATGCCTGGAAATATTTCTTTTCTGATGAACACAAGATTGGCATGTTTTATACCAACACAGACTTTGTAGAACTGAGTTACATTACAGTGTTACTTTATTTGTATAATGTTATGTCAAAAACATCATAATGTTAATAAATGTAAAAACAAAGCAGATCTTATTGTAAATACTTGTTTACCTCACACAGGTATGCCTCAAGAGTGAAGCTCATCACAAATGATGCCAGCAAGAATGCCGACAATAAGGAGATTGCCACACTCAAAGCAGTAAGTACTGTATTTTACATTTCAAAAATTCTTTTATTAGAAATGATAAATAAGTACACTCAGGATTCTTTGAAACTTGGTGTCCAATATAACACTGTATCCAATATAACACTGTATCCGATATAAGCCTGTATCCAGTATAAGGCCATCTACACATGACTTTCAAAATTTTCTAAAGTTATTTGAAAGGGAAATTGTGTTTGGTAACTGGTAGCATTTTTCTCTGTTTCAAGTTTGACATGTTACTTTGCCCATTAGCCTCTGATGATTTGCATGTATACCACCTTTATTATATGGTATGTAAACAGGTATTCAAAATTGATGTCCAAGTAAGTGAATACACATGACATGCCTGGCATCAGCTCTTTTGGTTTGCTGGTTAATTAACAGTTCTGCTGAATGATTCCACTGATTATGACACAACTTTAATCAAGCAAATGACATCAATATTAAGTGATCAAAGCCAGCAAATGCAGTCAGAATAATGTAGCTTTGACTTAAGTAATAATGCCCAAATTAACTATGGCACCCTCAGTGATCACTATATTGACAGATAATGCATACGTGTGACAGAAACAGGACATCAAATCAGTATGTTTCAAAATTTTAATCAGTGGATTGGCTTCTAAACCATTAGAAATTTTTATTGTCATAAATTTTATGTGTTTTAGGGGAATTGAAAACAAAATAAGTACATTCGTTTCCATTACATGTATTCTCAATCATAACAATGAATGTTGGACTCCTACACATTTTCAACTTTTCTGTCTTTGTGGGGAGAATAGGACCTAAATATCAATTTGTATTATCTTGCATGAAAAATTTCTGTGCAATCACAGAATCTGGAAACATAATGTTAACCAGTTTAGTAACATGATCTGCAATGAGGAATGATAAATTGTGCACTGCCACAAAATTTGCAAAGTGTGAGCAAGTGCCACTTTATCCACTTTCGATCAGCCTCAGATAAGTACCTTCAGAGTGGTTGTGCTTGCTAGAGAAGAATTATTTCTCCTATGCAGTAGTGTCTGCATATACCTTGTGATGTTCTTTCTTTTTTTGAAATACAATCTTAAAATCCGCTTTGCACCATGCAAACTCGGGACCTTGCTACTCACCTGCACACACTTAAATTATGATTTATTTTAACATTGGAAGAAAGTGCACATTTTGACATGAATTAAACTGAAAAAAGATAAGAGCTGCCCTTAAATATTTATGTTTAAAATAATCTAACTACATACTGAGATGTTTCTGCTGAAATCATTATTTGGGTGGTTTCTCCTTTTTATCTTATCTGCAGCAAAGGTTGACTGATTTTAATCAGACTTAAACATCATCACTTTATTACTCATAACACCTCAAAAAATAGATTGCCTTTGATTTTAAACTATCCAAATTACAACAATAGAGTAATCAGTTTACAGCTTGTTCTGTTCACATGTTAGCTGTTGTTTCACAATTCTTAATTTAGCTACTTAATTTGGAACAATTCCAGCCCTCAGTAGACTGGTCCTGGCTTGTTTCTGTAATGTGTGGATAGAACATATAAAAATACCATTTCTTTGTGGGAAGTAATTTTTTTTTTCTTTTAACTTTTGAAAGTAGACTTAAGCTATAAAATGGTATGTGCAATAGACAGCCTCTAAAATGGTATTTCTGTCCTACCGCCAATAGAATCACATGTATGGATAGGGTCATGTGATGCAAGTAGTGCAAAAGCATCAATACACCATGGATTACATTTGTTGTTAATTTCAGTTTTACGTTTGTTGTTAATTTCAGTTATGACATGATGAATTGAGTGTTATTTAAATACTCTGTCAAAACACTACATATCAACATTGGAAAGGGAATAAATTGGAGTGAAAAGTAAACAGGAATGGGAGGAATTTTTGTATATTCACACCACTTTATCTTCTACAATATAATGAAATATACAGTTTGTTTTATGCAAGATTTTAATAATTCTATGCATTTCCATCAGCCTGAATTTAACTTCTTCACCTTATGGGGAAAACATTACCATGTCATCATAATTAATCTTATTGCTATTTTTATGGATCAGTAATCTGAGTAAGTGATGGGGAGAAAAACATAAGAAATCAGCAGTGTGGAGATATCAGCTTTTAAATTACTTGTTGAATAATGCGGTTTCAAGGTATCAGTTAACTTCCAGATGGGCTTCTTTGCTCCCAAAAACAGGATTTTAATGAGTTCTTAATGTAAGAATTTATCTAATTTTGTAATTTCTTTACCATGAAACTTGCCTTTAATAGAACCTCTGTATTACAGACTGCTGCTTCTACCTATTAAACACATACAGTAAAAATTGTTTATTATATTCTTGGGTAAAACATTTTCTCTGTTATAACATTCCAGCTTAATTTCCCAAGTTCCTAATTACTACTTACTCTAAAGGTTGTTATAACGTTCCTTTGTTACAACATATATTTACTTATGGCATTTCATTTGTGTGGTCTGTCAGAGAAAATTAACTGTATTAGAATGGGTTTTTATTGCCAGATGTACCAATGCCAGAATTAACTGTATTAGAATGGGTTTTTATTGCCAGATGTACCAATGCCAGAATTAACTGTATTAGAATGGGTTTTTATTGCTAGATGTACCAATGCTAGAATGAACTGTATTAGAATGGGTTTTTATTGCCAGATGTACCAATGCCAGAATTAACTGTATTAGAATGGGGTTTTATTGCCAGATGTACCAATGCCAGACAAACAGTGCTGATCATTGAATTAATAAAGGCATGGTAATCACACTTCATTGATAATCAATAACATAGGTTCATGGGTTGCTAGTTTAATGCAATTACAGCATGAAATTAAATTTTGTTTTGTAATTTTTTGACCAAATAATTTGTAAATATCCTTTTGATATCCTTCTGTTCCTATATGTTGAATAATTGAGTACATCACAGAGTGACACACCTGATATTCTTGATAAACATTTGCTTGTCATTGAAAAACATTTATGAGGTGATTATTAACAATTATTTTCCATCCAAATAAATAAGGACAAATATACTATTATTGAATACATTACTGAATATGGATGTTTTCACATTAAAGTCATTTTATGATTTGCCAACTGATACATGTCATTTTTACAAATGCAGGCTGTTTGAAAATTTAATTAACTACATATGAATTTAATTTTTCTAACACCAGTATAAATTATTTGTTACAGGTATGTCCAGTATCATCATAATGTACATCAACATGTACATGTACACAAACATTTTGAAAACTAAACCATGAATTTGGATTCATATTTCTTGGGTATCACATTATCAAATAAAAACAGTACTATGTGAAATGTTATAAACAATCTTTACTGTATACACAGGATACAAAGATAAATGTTGGCTAAAGTGTAGTAATATGAGACAACCTGGCACTGTGGACCAAGAAGAGCAAGTTTGTGGGTTCAGGTTGAGCTTCTGCTTAGGAAAAAACTGTGATAGACTGGTACCCCACTGGGGTAGGGGAATGAGTCTTGTGCTCATAGTTGCTTACCATATGCCTCAAAATCGGGACTATCTCCAGCCAGATAGTGCTTGTAGAGACCACAGTATTTTAATTAGATTGGATCAGTTTTTCACTTACACCTTTTTTATTGGGACAGAACAGACTTTCCATATTTATCCCTGTGTAAAGCACATCTAGTTGTAAACAGCATAAACCCAGATTCACCTAAAAATTATATATCTGAGGCTGAGTTTCAGCTTGAGATTCTATCTTGGTAAATCAGAAAGGACATTACTTTTGTCACACAATTTTTGATTGGTTGAGAGTGACACTCATCTCAAACTCAGGTTTAGAGTTCTATGATTTACAGACCCAGTATTCTATAAGCTTTCTGAGCAAGAAACTCGATCTCAGGATCAAAGTCCCAAAAACTGTTTTATATGGGGAGGTTCATGCTTGGAGCACATCAGTTTTATGAAGTGGGGCAGCAGTTGATGTATCCATTAAATACGTTTAAGAAAAGAGGAGCAGCAGATCTTTGGTTGAGAAGTCCTTGTTTTATAATGTATATGTCTAATGGTGAGAAGTCCTTGTTTATACTGTATATATTTAATGGTGAGAAGTCCTTGTTTATGCTGTATGTGTCTAATGTTGAGAAGTCCTTGTTTATACTGTATGTCTAATGTTGAGAAGTCCTTGTTTATACTGTATGTGTCTAATGTTGAGAAGTCCTTGTTTATACTGTATATGTCTAATGGTGAGAAGTCCTTGTTTAAATTGTATATGTCAAATGGTACTTAGTATCATTATAGTTCTGTCTGTCATACACATATCACTAGAAAAGGCTACTTTCTTTTATGAATAATTGGGGATTCCCGCATTGTATCCATAATACCTTCTCTGACTTAATATCTGAAAATGTATAAGACTAGAGCATTAAGATTGGGCATTAAAACAAAATAAATACCATACATTAGGTTTTTTGTGCAATGCTAGTTTTTATTTATTGCATGGTTGCTACAAACCACCAATTTTAAGGTCCAGAAAACTATGATTTTTCTGTGGAAACAACAGGACCCCTTCTCTAATCCACAAATTTAAATACAAACTTTGATTCTTCAGTGGAAACAGTAGGACCCCATCCATAATCCACAAATTTATATACATGCAAATTAAAATTCATTTGTGGAAACAACAGGACCCCATCCCTAATCCACAAATTTAAATACAAATTATGATTCTTCTGAGGAAACAACAGGACTCCTTCCCTAATCCACAAATTTAAATACAAACTATGATACTTCTGTGGAAACAACAGGATCCCTTCCCTAATCCACAAATTTATATGCAAACATTGATTCTTATGTGGAAACAACAGGACCCATTCCCTAATCCACAAATTTACATACAAATATTGATTCTTCTTTGGAAACAACAGTACTCCATCCCTAATCAACAAATTTATATACAGCTATGATTCTTCAGTGGAAATGAAAGGATCCCTTCCCTAATCCACAGATTTGTACACAAACTAGGATTCTTCTGTGGAAAGAACAGGACCCCTTCCCTAACCCACAAAGTTATATACAAAACTAGGATTCTTCAGTGGAAACAACAGGACCACTTCCATAATCCACAAATTTATATACAAACTAGGATTCTTCGATGGAAACAACAGGACCCCTTCCCTAATACACAAATTTATGTACAAACAAAAAATGACTTTTTCCACAAATCTCAAAACATAATACCCACAAAAATAAATGACTTCCTTTTATTAAATCTGAATGGATTTATTTATTTTTATTTCTTTGTTGTAATGATTTGATTTTTTTCAGATAGAAAAAAATTTAATTTAAGATATCAGATATCACTACACTAATTAAGTTCTTTGTATATTTCCTTCATTTTTCTTCATTTTCTTTACGAAATCCAGTGCATTATTTATTAGTTCAGAAGCATCAGGATGATCTTAATTATGTTGGGCTTTAACATGGGCATTTAATAAAATCTATATAGGTTATGTAGCACTTGCGTGAAACTTTAGTGCAAGTGACCTTTTGTGGAACCAGCTAAATCACACTTACTTGTTTTGCCAATGTACACAAAAGCCAGTAGCCCAAACTCAATAAACATTTTATTTTCTGTTTAGTTTTTATTGATGCTTTGTTTTAATACAAATAACATTCTCCATTGGTCTGCAGATCTCTAGAAAAAAGGCAGAGCAAACAGAATTAATTATTTTTTTAGTGATATCAATTGGATGCAATGACAGCTGATTGGTTCAGTTAGTTTACTGATATCTAAAATGATTTCACTCATTTACAATGATCAAATTTATATTTTTCAGATCATTGCCAAGCTAAAGCAAGGAGAACATGTGGCTGATGAAGAAATATAGAAAACATTTTATTTGGCATAGTGAAATACTAGGAAAATATTCACATCACCACCATGACAACTGATATAATATCAACTATTCTTCACATTGCTATGCAATAATGTTTTAGTGATATATGTAGATCCTAAATAGAAGATTTTGCTTTTTGGTTCTGGGTTGTTACTCTGTGGATCATTTCTTCACCAGATTTTATTTTAAGGGAATGAGAGCATTGAAGGTGCAAAATGCACCAATTCATCTTTTACTGATCATCAGAATTTAGAGACTGTTTGAGGAAAGAAAATTTATCAAATAAACATTTTTTACTGATATAACATTATCAAAATACTTCTATACCACTGAAAATGAAATTTTTTTACTTTGATATGTTGATAAAGACTCTCATAGTTTTTACTAAATGTTTCAATATAATCAAGGTTATAATCCAATGATTTCTTGTCAACTTTTTCCTTTCAGTATCTTCTGTTTCAAATTTATCTTAGAATAAGGTGTTTCAGGTTTTTTGTACATATTCTCTTCAGTGTTGTATATCCTTGTTATTGTCACTCTTTCTTTCTTTATTATGATGGAATTAGCATATTTATCCCAACAAAAGGGTTTACATCTTATAGGTATTACTAACATGTTGAAAAACTTGTTTGAAAATACATGTAATTGACACCAGTTGTTTGAAAACTTGTCTGAAATACAAGTAATTGACACCAGTTGTTTGAAAACTTGTCTGAAATACATTTGACACCAGTTGTATGAAAACTTATCTGAAATACAGTTGACACCAGTGTTTGAAAAGTTGTCTGAAATACAGTTGTCACCAGTTATCAACTTAATAGGTCCACTGTTGAAATTTTGTTAGGATAAGGATGAGAGGTAACATTTTGTTTCATTTTCAAGGTGAACATTTCCAAATGATGGCACATTTATATATTTTAATGCTTAGAAAAACAACATGACAAAACCACATCTTGTGGTAACTTTACAAATCAAGGGAGAGTAGAGAAAGGAAAAATCAAACTTTCTAATCAAAAATGTTTTCCGTAATTGTTAGTTTATGGGCATTGGGGTTTTAAAAGTCCACAGGGATATATTAATATACAACTGATTCCGTCCAAAAGGCAGGCCCTTTAATATTTTTGAACTTTTTAAAATTTCTGCTTATTGATTTCATACACATGTCTGTGAATATTTTTTATTTTTTTAATTCTTTTATTTTTATGCCTAAATGCCATTTTTAGCTTGTGCATGTTGTTGTTTCGAATACACAAATATATACAGAAGAATGGTTTTATATTTGATGTAATTTTATTCTAAGAATACTTATTACAAATTATAACATAAACATATAGTGTGGCAGATTATTTTCCTATCTTTATACATACATTATTACTGTAGATAATTACTTATAAGTCAAACTGTAAACTGCACAGACCCACATCTGTTATTTAATAATGCTCCAGCACATCTGAGTCTATGCAATTTATCAGGAGTAATCAGGTGAACAGATAACATTGACCCTGATCTGTGAGCATATTATGTGACTGCAGATCATGGTCTATGTTGTTTGCAGAGGCACTTAACTTATAAGTGAGTTTATACGGTACATAGTTGACTTACTTTATATACCATTCCAGTGTTTAAAAAAAATAATTTTGCAATTTTTCCCAATTTTTATGTAAATGATTTTACTAATTACTGTATGTACAATTTTTACATAGGCAGATTTTTAGCTCTGCTGGTCATGGACAGGAAGAACTTATGAAATGGTCTTTCATCCATTGTCCGTCATCTGTCATCCATTGTCTGTCCATCCATTAGTACAAGTTTGTTATCACTACTTGTAAACTACTTGAAGATTACCATGAAACTTCACACACCTTACCAAGTTGGTCCTAATGAAAATGGTGCCAATCTGATGTCCAATATGGCAACCATTGCAATCATCTTGAAAACCTTGTTACTACTATCTGTCCTGAATTGATGATCATATCAGCATGGGGTTTTCTCTAAAAGACATCTTCTGATGTGTAGTTGGTCATAAATAAAAATGGTGCCAATCTGATGTCCAATATGGCCACCATGGTACCCATCCTGAAAATCTGGTTATCAGTATCTCTTGAATGGAAAGTCATGTTAACATGGTCTTTTCACCAAAAGACTTTTTAGATGAAAATGGTGCCAGTCTGATGTCTAATATGGCTTCCACAGTGGCCAGCTTGAAATCTTGTTATCACTAATTCTCCTGATTGAATGGTCATATCAGAATAGTGTTTTCACTATAAGATTTATTGTAAATTAAAATGGTGATCTAACATCCAGTATATGGCCATCTTGAAAATCTTGTTACATGGTGCCAGTCATACATCCAATATGGCTGCTGCAAGGACCGTCTTGAAAATCTTGTTGTCACTACTCCCCCAGGAGGGATGATCATTATCACATAGGGTTTTCATGAAAAGACTTCAAATGCAGACATTCCAACCCTTACAATTTAACCTAAGCCTTACTGAAATGACCCTTGAATTACTGACTTGCCAAAAAATAGCAAAAATTATGACAATATGATCTTTGTGATCAAATCTGGTTAGTGATTTGTCCATGTTTTTGATCTGGCTATGGGTATAATATTAGATTCAGTGGAGTTCATTAGGGAACCAGTCTAACCTTAATAAAGTACCTCAGATACTTTAAACTGCTAATATTTTTTCATGCAAAAAACCTGCATTATATAAATGTTGCTTATGTATCATTTTTTTAAAATGGCATCCCATAATCATAAACACATTGTATATGAAAAAGATGATAAGCCTCTTAAATAGTTTAAACAATCAGCACAGAAGTATGAAAAGGAACATTCAGATTCTTGGGGCAAAATAGCAGGAAAGTCAGTAATTACATTTTTTGGACATTTTGTGTTGATTTGAGTACATCTCATGGCAGGAAACATGATAGCTGGCGACATGTGAAATTCAAAATAAACACCAAGATTAAAAGCTTTTGAGCTCTGTATGTTTCATAATTGCTGTTATTGCTGTTATTGAAACTGTACTGAAGGTAATTAAGTTCTAAGTGTACTTTATTAACTTTTTTGTTGAACAATGCTGGCCTTCACTCATCAACCTCAGATGACACTTCTGAACTGTTTAAATGCATGTTTTCCAAGTCAACAATATCAGTAGATTATATTGTGTTATACCTTACTGAAAATTGGTCTAACTTACAAAAAAAATATTTATTGCCTTCCTGAGAAAAGTCTTGGAGTTTGCAGGTCTGCTAATGTCCTAAAGTAAATTGGTACCAATCTAAAATCCAATATGTCGACTGCAGCAGCTGATTTAAAAATCCTTTTTATCTCTGAAGAATATCAAAGATAGTTCCAGAACTCATGAGATATAAGAGATAGACTTATCTTCAATTCCGAAAATTTATTTTCACCCAGTAGTGAGCATCAGTCCCTTTGAAGGACTCTTGTTTCTTCTTGAAACAATATTTTCACGAGACATATTCATTATAAAATATCTGTAATTTTTCAATACCTTGTTTTATTTCTTTTTGGTGTATTATCAATTTCTGATTATTCTTAAGTAAAAGCAATAGCAGAGTTTGAGTAAATACCAAATTTGAAATATTAACAGTCAAAAAGTACAAACAAATCATGAATTGATGATGTACTATGAAAATGTTATTTTTAACAAGTACAGTCAAAAGTTTTCTCTAGGCCTGGTTTTATTTTCAACACCAAAAATTTACATCAGTGCATGCTTGCAAATTGCAGTGTGAATGGCTAGGTCTCCATGATGCAAAAATGATGGACTACTTTCACTGAGAAGAAAACCTTTCAAAATGTAATGTATCAAACTGCAGGACTCTTAAATGGTTGTATGTAATTTTTTAACAGACATATACATGAATGGAGGAATTTCTAAAAGTTTTGGGGCTTCAATTAAAGTCATTAAAGATGTCAAGATTATTCAGTTGTCAGTTTAAAAAAAATATATTGATTCATGATTAGATGAAGCAATAATTTGAAAATCAGTATGTGAAGATTTACCAAGAAGGGGTTCTTCACCTTGTAGCAACCTACCTAGAATTCATAAAACTTGACTGATAATAAACCTGATATTTGTAGCTTGAACTTAAGTTATGAGGTTGAGACAATTTCTTTCACTTAATTCTTTCATTTAGGTTGCTTCTTTTTTGTTGTTTTTTTTTTTAAGTTTTGGACCAGGTTTTTTAAGTAAATAATTCTGTTGCAGTATGTAAAAATATTTACATAAAAGACCAGTTGAGAACTTACTAATATCAATTTTCCTTTTCAGGCATTCAGACTGGTTTTTCTGCCATGGTTAGTAATTGCATTCTCTTCTAATCTTCAATATTTGGTGCATATAAACATTTTGATAACAATTTTGAAAAAATATGTTAAGATTTTGTTACAATCTTGCCTGTGGTATACAGATGTAAGACTACCACTGCTGGGACAGTGGAAAAGGAATTTAAACCACTTTCTACTTAGCATTACATTCTAACATTTCTCTGCTAAATAAAGTGCAATTTACTCTCAGTAGAGTCTGCTTTTTTGTTAACAGTGCAGTGTATTTCAGCATTATTATCTTTTTGAAGAAATAGTGGGGGATTGTCTGTAACATCTTTAAGGTCATTGTGTAGACTTGATCACAGTTTACATTTTGTTTGCTCTACACTACATCCTGAAGATACTCCAGTGTTTATACTTAGTGCATTATTTGTCTGTAATCAAAGTGACATAAGATAAGCACTTGTCATGCAGTAGCATGACAGCATAATAGTATGTAATTGGTAGTGGATCCAGTATTGCTCCAACAGGAGGTTAATACACAGTGTAGAGCTCATGCCCATTGAAGAAAAAAAAAATATATATACACTGTATATACATGTATATATATATATATATATATATATATATATATGGAAAGAGAGATGGACTGACATGGAACTGGCTGGATTACTGGGTTATCACTGGAATCATTACATATGATTGTGATGGGCAATTTGAACTGGTAATGAATATGTGTTCAAACTGAACAAATTTCATACAATCAGAACCTTGTTCCTAATTGAATTCAGAGTACCACTTTGATACACCATGTAATGTGTACATTAATATTATGGGTTGTGTAGATTCCTAAGAGATAAAATGTAAGCCATGCTTTTGTTTTTGTTCTATTGTCTTGTCATGCCTTTTTTAGACAATATTGTCATCATTGTCATAATCATTATTATAAATGTTAAGGTTTTGATGCACACCCATAACTCTACATTCACAAGTAGGAATTTGATGCAACTTTATGTACTTGATGTTTAGGGAGTATGGAAACATTGCTGTGATATCACAGTGTAACTCAAATGGAAACATCACTGTGATATCACTCAGTACAAGTCAAATAGAAACATCATAAAGTACAAGTAAAATTCTCATAATTTTTAACCAGTGGACAAGTCTCTCTCCCCAAGTTCAATTTCTCACACAATATTAAATTTATTATGCTATGGTTGTTTCTTGGTAATAGTTTGAACCAAAAGATAATACCTTGACAGTGTTTTTATAATACATTCCATGTTTGAGCACACCTGTTTATGAAATGAAACAAATATGGTTTTTAACTATGGTAATGATTTATGTATTTATTCCACACATTTGGCAACTTTTTAACACAGGTAAACATGAACCCTAAGAACAATTTGATTGCATTTTGCATCAGTGCAGATGGGTGACCTCATACAAAATTAGATCTCACAGAATTTACTTAACTCTCACAATGTTTTGTCAAATCTGACAGTCTGGTATTACAGAAGCATCAGTGTACCATGTGTATGTGGAATGCTTTTTTCCATCAAAGCAACTTGGATCACACTTGAATTTGTATATGTTTGATTAAATTAAATATACAGTTGCTATGAAGAATGCTTTCATGTTCAGAATGTTGTACAAGAGTGAAGTGTGTGTGTGTGTGTGTGTTTATGTGTGTGTGTGTGCACCAGCATTTGGTGCTTAGTCTGCACTTGTACCATGGGACCTTGCCTCTGAATCACTTTTTGGAAGTCACCGAGATACCCGCCTAGTAACTTATATACAATTAAGGCCCAGTCACTTATGTAGCCAATATTTGTCCCTGGGTCTCTCCCTGCCCTGCTGAGGACAGGAGACTTTACAACTAAAAAACAATACAAAACCACTAGGTACACTTACTTGGCATGAAAAAGGAAATTGGCTGTTGATGCCGGCATTGATTCCTGGCATTGCAGTTAAACCCTGGGGCCATAACCGATAGTATATGCTTTCTTTGCATGAAAAGCCACAGACACCTATGCTAACAACAGATAGACAATAAGATAAGGAGGAAACAAATAGTGTTGAGTGAAGGGGGGGGCGGGGGGCCTTGCTGCCTTCATACGTCAAATTGTTACAATTTAAAAAGATACCTTACCTCGATGATTAATGATTCAGATATTGTTAGACCAACAAATTCTTCACCAACAAGCTGCTCTGGTGGCCTAAATGGTTAGTGCGTCCTCCTTGGATGCAGGAGGTCACTTGTTCGAACCCTGGCTGAGTCATACTAAAGAATATAAAAAATGGTACTAGCAGTTGCCTCGCCTTTTTTGCAGCAGGATTGAAATCCTTATAGGCGCGGACATGATGGAATACATGTTCATAGGTTTTAGCTTCTTTCTTTGATAACTGTGTTACTGTGAAGATGCGTTTATTGATCCTTGGCCCTAGTGTTGTCGCCCGTTTGGCTCGGAATTTAAATTTAGCTGGACAATGTCATTTCCCTGAAAATTGGGATATATATTTCGATGGGCGGTCCGGAGCCCATATTTCAGATTTTTTAAGTGTTTTGCCAAATCTGTCTCCTCCTCCCCATGTGGTGTATGTTGTGCTTGGGGAGAATGACATTGGTTTTGTACCAATGCATCAGATTATCAATCAGATGATACGGTTTGTTGATATTCTTTTGTCATCAGGAGTATTGTGTGTGTGTTTGGGGTCGATGTTACCCCGGCTACGACCTCGGCAATTGACTTGTGCACAGTATGCCCGTATGACTCGTGAAGTGAACCGAGAGATGGCCCGCATTTTTTCTATTGGTGATGGACATGTTTTCTGTAACCATCGTGGTTACCGACAGCAATATTTGGGTCCAGATGGAGTCCACCTGTCCCCCATGGGAGAACGCTGGTTGATGAGCAGGATTCTGCACCAGGTTCGACTTGTTGTAGGACAATAAAGTTGTGATTCAATTTGGATAATTCTGACTGTGCCGAAGTGGCAATTTTAGTTTTAATCATGAGTATTGTTTAGTTATTTATAGTGTATGTTATTTGCCTAAGTGGCAGAACGTTGTAATAATTTTTGTTGGTTTATTTGCACACCATGGTGTACATTGGGGGTGGGGAAAAGTCAAAGAAGAAACACTAGAAGTGTTAAGAAAAACTTTTTTATTATTAAGAAAGAAGTAAAGAATTTTTTGAAATGTTGTGTTTGTCTTATTTGTTCAGAGGAGTGGGAGATATGAGTATAATGAAATTTTTTAAATACTGTCCTTGTGGTACTTTTTGGTTAGCTCTTGGCTTTTCCATCATTTTGTTTTTTTAGGGTAAGGATTTTCCAGGTTGCTCTTTTGCTAGCTCCAGGCTTTTCCTTTCCATAAAATCTGGTGCTTTTTGGTTAGCTCTTGGCTTTTCCAGACAAAGATTAGTCTCTTTGGCTGTTAATGTAAATTATTCATACATTGTGCAGGTTGCTTTTTGGCTAGCTCTTGGTTTTTCCTTATCCTAAAATCTGGTGCATTTTGGTTTGCTCTTGGCATTTCCAGATAGAATTTAATTTCCTGGTACTTTTTGGTTAGCTCTTGGCTTTTCCAGACAAAGATTAATCTCTTTGGCTGTTAGTGTAAAAATGTTTCTACAATTGTGTAGGTTGCTTTTTGTCTAGCTCTTGGCTTTTCCTAGAAATTAATCTCCTTCCGTTATCTATACATGTTTTCTTCTTGTCTCTATAACTGTCAGTATGAACATTTTTAAATCTTGGTGTAGTTTTTTGTCATTTATTTCATGCATGTACAGTATATTATTTGGTTCAAAATGTCCTAAATTATCTTGAATTTTTCTTTTTATTTCCTCTCTTTTGAAATGTTTGAAATGTTTTGCAATTTAAGACAATATGTATTTTGGTGTCAGTTTGTTCTTTGCAGATATGACATGGTGGTATATTTTTTATGATTCTTCTTTGGAAAGCTTTTTCCCCTGTCCACCATGCATTATGGAGGTATTCTAGAAGTTTAGATTTTTCTTTAAGATTCTTAATTTTGGACCAATTGGACTAATTGGACCAAATATCTTTCCAATTTAGGTATCTGATTAATAATTCAATCTCATTTGGTTGTGTTTGGTTTACCTCATCTTGGATTTTTTTATAAATTTCTTTTTTTATTTATTGTCCAATATTCTTTCTTGTCTCTGTATTCTCTTATGACTGAGGAGATCCTATATTCTCCTGGAGGTGGAGTTAGTGATTTAATTATGTTGTTATTTTTATAAATGTCTGGTTTGTGTACCAAAAGGAAACCAAACCAATAGAGGTAAATTGCTTGCCAGTAATATTCAGGGGCAGGGTTTAGTTTATTAATTCTTTCTAGATAGTCAACAGTTTGTTGAATTCTTAAATTTGGTAGGTTTCCACCTCCTTGTTTTTGGATTTTTGTAGTGTAAATCTGGATAATTTACATATTCCTGAATTCCATAAAAACTTGGTAATTTCTTTGTTTATTTTGTTCATAAAATAAATTTCAAAATCTGATATCTCAAATTCATACCATATTGAGTTGTACATAAAAGTTTTGGCAATGTGTATTTTTTCTAATAAGTTTAATTGTCCAATATTCCATATTTGTATATGTTTTTTGATCTTTTCCAGTATTTGGTTCAGGTTGTGTATTTTGTAGTTTTCACCTAAAAAAATTCCTTAGATTTTCACATATTTTTAAGTAAATTTGGTGGGAATTCTGCATTATGCATTTTCCAATTTCCTATCAGTAGTATTTCTGTTTTATCAGGATTTATTTTTGAACCTGATACTTGTCCAAATAATTGGTATTGTATTAACAATTGTTGGTATGATTGTTTTGTTGTTATGATATGTGTGCAGTCATCTGCATGTTGAAAGGTTTTTGCTTCTTCTTTCATATTTGTAATTTTAATTCCATTAATTTTTTTATCTTTCTGGATTGCATTTCTTAGTATTTCAATTCCTAAAACATAAAGTAACATAGGGACATCCCTGTCTCACTGATCTTTGTATTTGTACGGGTTTAGTCTTTGCCCCATTGACTTGTACTTTGGATACTATATTTGTGTATAATATTTGAACCCACTTTAAAAAATTTTCTCCAAGACCATATTTTTTTAAGACTTTTTGTATATAGTTATGTTCTACCTGGTCAAAGGCTTTTTCTTGATCAACTAATATTATTGCTCCATTTATTTCCTGATATTCCATATATTTCCATATGGCTTTAATTGATAGTGTGTTCTGTATATTTCTTCCTTTTTCACCACATGTCTGTTGAGGATTAATTATGTCATTCAAGATTTTTTCTAATCTGCTTGCTAGTATTCTACTTAATATCTTATAATCTATGTTGATTAATGAGATGGGTCTCCAATTATTTAGTTCAGTTGAATCACCTTTGTTTTTATATATTAATGTGACAATACCTATTCTCATGCTTTCTGTTAGCACTCCATTGTTAAAAATTTTTTGATATAGTTTTTGTAGTGTTGGCATTAAGTAAATTTTAAATTTTTGATAAAACTCAGGTGTTAAACCATCTAATCCTGGTGATTTTTTTCTAGTCAAACTATCAATTGCATCAGATATTTCTTTTTCAGATATTTTTTCTTCACAGTTTTGCTGGCTGATTTCATTTATTTTTGGAGTTTCTATGTTTTGTAAATAGTTGTGGATTTGTTCCTCATTGACGTTGTTGGATGTGTATAATTTTGTATAATATTTGTGTATATAGTCAAGTATAGGTATTTTCCCTTCATAAGTATTGTTTTCTTCTTTTAGAATTGTTATATTTTTTTCTTTCCCTTTCCTAATCTCTTCTCTTTGGTAAATATTTTTTCCTATATTATATATGTCTTGATACAGCCCCTACTCTTATTTGTGCTCCATCCAGTTTTATTTGTTCTATACTGTTTAATACAGTTTGTGCTTTTTCTTTATCTGTTGTGTTTGGATTAATTAGTATTTCTCTACAGTGTTTCTGTTAGATTTTGTTGTTCTGCTTTAATTCTAGAATATTTCTACTGATTTTTGCAATTTCCTCTTTTATTTTATCCCAGTTATTGTGTATATGGTAGTTATTGTTTGATTGTAATAGAGTTGTTATTTCCTCTTGATATTTGGGCAAGTCTAAAACTGTATTATTTAATTTCCAGTGGGTTTTCCACCATCTGTCATTTTCAGTCATTTTTATTTCTGTCATTGTAGCATTGTGGTCAGCAAAAGTATTTGGGAGTATTGTGCTTTGTTTTAAGTTGTTTTTGTAGTTTTCATTTATGTATATATGGTCAATTCTTGTTGAGTTTTTATTTGTTATGCGTGTGTATTCTCTCTTGTGTGGGTGTAATACCCTGAAAGTGTCAAGTAAGTTACTATTTTTTATAAAACCTTTAAGGTGGTGTATAGCATCTGAATCCCATTTTTCTAGTCCAAGCTTCTTATCAATGCTTTCTGTTACTTGGTTAAAATCTCCTACTACTATTGTGTAGTTTAATATGTATGGCTGTATATAATCAGCTAATCTAAATAAAAAGGGAATTTTCCTTTTTTTGTAGGGGATACATATACATTGAGTATATGTATTTTTCCTATTTGTAAATGCAGTAGTCTCCCCTTAAGTTCATGGGGTGTTGTTAAAATTTTCCAGTTTGAGTTCTGAATTTTTCTGTTAATTATTATTCCTACACCTGATCTATTTGAGTTTAGGTCTTTTTGTGTAATAAAAATTGTATTTAGTTGGTACTCTATGTAGTTAATTACTTTTTGTTGTATATTATGCATTTCCTGTAAACATATGATATCATATTGTTTGGCTATGGCTATTAATTTTTTTGCTTTTTCAAAATCAATTCCATTAATGTTAAGTGACATAATTGTTAGTGACTTATCCATTTTTAATTAATTTGGTTAGGTATTACTAAATAGTTGTAAGTTCTTCAGTGTTTGGAAGTTGTTGTTATTGTTATTATTGTTGTTGTTTGTTTTGTTTTCTTCATTTTTGTTTTTTGTTTTGTTTTGTTTGTTTGGGTTTTTTTGCTCCTTACTTGGTGGTTCTGTTGGTAGAACCGGGAGCACTGGTTTCATTTGTCTGATCATGTCTCTGATTTTTTGAGTTCTAGGAGAAGTTTCTGTGTTTGATTTTTTTTGTTTTTGTGGTGTGGAAGTTTTTTTCCTCTTCACTGATTTCCGTTTATTGGGTGATTTCCACTCACTTTGTGTGAAATTCATCTGGGTGTCTAAAAGTAGTGTACTTGTGTCTTGTGTTGGTGTCTCTTGTGTTGATTCTATTGTTTCATCTAGTTCTGTATCTGGAATTGTTGGCCAATCAAATTTTTCTGTTGGTTGTTCTTGTGTGTCTGATTCATCAGTGTAAATTTCCTGATTTTGTTCTGTAAGATCTTCTTCTTCTTTTTGGTTGGACTCGCTTGTGTGTGGAGTTTTTATTGCGTCTGCATACGTTTTTGGCAATTCGTCTTTTTGTGTTTGTTGTTGTTGTTGTTGTTGTGTTTTTTGGGGGGCAGTCCCATTTTTTGTGTCCAGTTTGGCCACATGTCATGCATGGGCGTAGTTTGTGGCAGTTTACGAACCATGTTTGAATATGAAGTCTGAAGACTTGACAGTGTTCTGGAATTTTCGATGCCACTCTGGCATCCACTTTTATGACTATTTTCCCATTAAATATCCCTGGGATATCTCTGTATGTGTCCCTTTTGATTTCAAGTATTTTGATCTGGGTCCTATGTTGGAATCCTTCCTGAAAAACTTCTAAGGGTATCTCCCTTGGGAAGTGTGAGATATACACTTCTGTATATCTTTTCTCCATTAACCGCGTTAACGGTGGTGAAATTACTTTGATTGTTTGACCGTTTATCACTAAATTGTCTTTTTTCAGTAACTTTTCTCTATTTTTTGGATAGAGCAAGATCACCCCCTTCTCTATGTTTTGGAAAGTGTCTAAGTTGTTTTTTGTCTATCCCTCTCGCGGCCAAAGCAGCGAGGATTTCGACGTCACTGGGCCTATCTTCAGCCCTGATGCTGGACAAGTCCAACGCCTGGGTGAAGGGGTCCCTATGGGCTTTTAAAAGCCTCCCTATCCCTATCTCCTCCTCCTCTAATTTAAGGTATTGCTGGAGAAAATTTTCTCCGTAGGATACTTTTGTGGCATACATGTTTTCGTGCTTTCAAAAGCGCGGGAAACAATTTGGCGCTCAAAAAGCGCTATGACAAAAATAATAGCTCTAAAAAGGTCTTTTTGTGTTAAATATTAACAGAAAATTACTAGTCTGAATTATTTGTTTGTGTTCTATAAAGTGCGGAGACAAAATAGAAAGTAGGATACCAGAAAATCGGCGTGTTACCAAATCTTGGCCCCCTTGCTACCAGCTGCTGGCTTGGGTGGCATTATGTCCTATCCTATTTCTACATGACGTGTTTATGTCGGACCATTTTTACCGGTCAGCGCATGTCGGATAGTCCGGTCGCGGCGCGTGTATACATTTCATTTTATACATGCTTTTCGACCGGTCCAGCGACGGGTCGGGCGGAATCGCTGTTTGCGGTTGTTGAAGATTAATACAGTCGCCATTGTTTGGAGTTAGACCAGCCTTAAAGAGTTACTCTATCGATATGATATAATCGTCCGGTTTGTTTTGGCGTACAAGATGGTAAGAAATTCAGCTTGGCCCCATTGATTACATCATTTATCAAATTATTTTATACTTTCCTAATTTCCTTCCTAAGTTTAGTCTCCATCCACCTGAAACATATCCTTCATTTGTAACTGCTTATTTAACTAATTTTTTACTTTAAATAAAGCTTATTATTTTAATTGGAATTTCATCTTTGCTTCTTGATTTCAGTAAGTAATAATTTCACTTTTATGAAATGAGCTATTTTTCTTTTTCTTCCCTCTGTCGTTCTACTTTTAGAACTAGAACTCTCTCTCTCTCTCTCATAACTAAATTATATCACCGAATACCCTTTTAATAGAAACGAACCTGGGTTAGAATAAATGAAATACGTGGGGACTATTTGAAGGCTTCACTCCGTCCGTTCGTCCACTAACTTCGCTGGTGTGCTTCAGCCCCCCCTTTTTTTTTTTTTAATCAAGCAGAAAAAGCCCTATTTAGGTTTTGTAAAGAATTGCGCCCGTTACACCACAATATGCAAACGCTCTGCGATCTCGTAGCTTGTTTACATCAACTTTCGAGAGCCAATCAAAAATAATTTCCTGAACATGATATTTTGTAAATCGTGTATTTTACCTCTTCATTATGCGCAGCTGAGTCCTGTACCTCGCCAAATCCTACTTCGCGCAATCTAACTTTTGCTGGTGGACTGAAACCGCGAGTACAGGAACCACGAATACAAATCGGAACTTTTGGCAAGCAAGGAATCCGCGAGTACGGAAATAATGAGTTCCCATTGCAATGCATGAATCCACGAGCACAGAAATCCAAGTATACCTCGCAAGGCAGGAGTCCGTGAGTACAGAAACCCTGAGTACACGGTGCAAAGCAAGATGCATGTCAGTATATCACGAAAAAATAGCAAGATAGGTCTAAAACAGATTCAGTGTCAACAATTTCAAATAGTTCTCGTAGTAAGCCATTAATTGTTACTAAGAGTTGATTATAATGTCTGATCATGTAGTGTTACTAAAGGTATAATGCCTATGAGAACAACTGTAACATCATCACGACGAGACACGGTGGACAGTGAGATTCTGTTCCAACAGTGTGCTCACACACTGTCTATAAAAGCGGGGATGGTTACAGGATATCAAAGTGATGGCATCTCGAAAATTAATCAGACAAATGTCATAGATGAACGTTGATGACTTGAACCTCATGTTGCGTTGTTGTTTCTGAAGCCGATTCGTCGTTGTGGACACTCTCGACCTCTCTGTCGTCGACACTGTAAAGGACGGTGTCCGAGTCGTCCTGGTTCAATAGATCGGCAGCGACGTCATCCGCGCAGTGGCTACCAGCGCAATGGAATTTCATTCCGGTGTGTTCTATCGATTGGAATCGCGTTCCGCAGCCTAGAATGCTCTGGTCGTCAGTAACTGTCGATGAAGCTCTGAGTAGAGGAAAGCGAGTAAACCCAAAGTGTGCTCAAATTGTTCTCTTTGTTAATGTGGCAAGGGTGCGTGCATTATTGAAGACCCTTGTCATGCCCGAGTTTGTAAATGTGATTTGGGTTTTTAACGTTGCTTTAACAATGTTTCAGTCATATCACTACGATGTCTGCAGTGTTGTAGTTTATTGTGATGTCTAGCACTGGGGCATCATGCCGCAGACATGTAGCATCATGTCCCACCCAGTCACATTATCCTGACACCAGGCCGACCAGTCCTAACACTAACCTCTTAATGTTGAGCGTCTAGCGAGGCAGCTGTAAGCACCATTTTTATAAGTCTTGGTAGGACTCAGCCAGGGTTCGAACCCGCGACCTCCCGAATCCGAGGCGGACG